>APFE031399219.1:2086-20831 GCA_000404065.3 Pinus taeda
CTTCCTTCACAGTTCTGGGATCATCATCAGTAACAGACAAAGCAAAGTTTGAACAGAAAGCAAATGGAATATACCTTTCTAGCTGCCTTCTTTCTCGAGCTGATCTTCTCACAGCCGGAGTTTGTGTTTCTTCATCTTCTGATTCCTCCTCTGCTACAGAGTCTGATTCTTCCTCCTTTAGTTCAAACTCTATCTTCACAGGTTCCTTTGGTTGGACTTCATGTTTAATAACATCTTTCACCTCTCTGAACACCACATCTCGACTGCACACAACCTTCCTTGTTACTGGGTTCCAAAGCTTATAACCCTTTAAACCATCCTTATACCCAATAAAGATGCACTTTTCAGATTTACTATCCAACTTGGTTCGTTTCTCCTTTGGAACATGTACTATGCATCACATCCAAATACCCTCAGATGTGAAAGAGAGGGTTTCTTACCAGTCCATACCTCTTGTGGAGTCTTATCCTCCAACGCTGATGAAGGTGATATGTTGACTAGGTAACATGCTGTCTCCACTACCTCTGCCCAGAATTCTTGTCCTAACTCAACACCACTGAGCATGATTCTTGCCCTTTCCATCAACGTCTTGTTCATTCTTTTTGAAACTCCATTTTTCTCTGGTGTGTATGGAGTACTCTTCTGTCATGTTATACCACACTTCTTACAGAATTCTTCAAATTCCTTGATGAAAAACTCTCCACCATTATCTGTCCTCAACAACTTTATCTTCTTCTCTGTCTGGTTTTCCACCAGAGCCTTAAATTCTTTAAACCTATCAAAGACTTTATATTTCTTCTTAAGGAAATATATCCATGTATTCCTTGAGTAGTCATCTATAAATGATACATAGTACATAGACTTACCCAGTGATGGAACCTTCACAGGTCTGAACACATCACTGTGCACAAGTTCTAATATATGTTTCGCTCTCTTACCACCAGAGGGGAAACTCACCTGATTCTACTTCCCATATACACAATTTTCATAGAAATCAAAATCCAGAGAGGTATTACTCATACCTTCTACCATACCTTTACCATGAAGTATTTGGAGGCCCGTCTCTCCAATATGTCCAAGCCTTTGATGCCACAACATGCTCTTCTAACTAGAGACCACTAGATTTTCTACTCCACTTTCAGGAACCACAAAACTATTGCACCCATCATTAATAGTGCTACCTTGCAGCTTGTACAGAGTTTCAATTCGAACTCCCTGCATCTCCTCGAACCATTTTGCAGGTATCCTTCTCGAACATTGTTTTTACGCCTGCATCATGGAAATCAATTTTCTGGCCAATGTAGGAATATTAAGAACACCCGAAAGTTTTCTAACCCTTCCCTTGCAACTTCAACTTTACTTTTCCATGACCAACGATTCTTGCCTTCCTATCATCCCCCAAGAAGACATCACCACCATCATATTTCTTATACTCATAGAACCAATCTCCATGGGGAGTGAAGTGAAAGGTTGCACCTGAGTCAATCAACCATGCCACATGATCTACATGTGTACTTAAAGAAGTCAAGTAGACATCCCCACCTTCATCTGAGGTGGTTTTCACCTCTGCAAAAGGAGCATAATCAGATCCCTTTCCTTTGTCAAGAGCTTTATATTTATAATCCCTTTTGTAGTGCCCTTCCTTTTTGCATTTCCAACACACCAACTTTACAGGTTTTCTTGTGGATTTAGATCTCCCACTCGATGACTTATTTTTTTTCTATTCTGGGAACGTCCTCGTATAGACAAGGCATCACCATTCTGACTCTCCATATTTTTCCATCTCATCTCCTCCATCAGCAAGGATGAGACTATTTCATCAAATTGTAGGGCAATTGCATTGCTACCTATTGCAATAACCAAACTATCCCATGAATCTGGTAGAGAAAACAAAAAACTGATGCACTTATCTTCATATGAAATTTTAATATCAACAGGTAATAACTGACTTACCACAATATTAAATGCATTTAGATATTCTGTCACCAAGTTTCCATCTTTCATCCTCAGGTTATACAACTTTTTCCGTAGGAACAGTTTATTCACCAGAGACCTAGATCGGTACAAAGTCCCTAACTTGTCTCACAAAGCCTTCGCCATACCTTCCCCTGATACATTCAACAATAATGAATCTAAGGCACACGATCGTATTGTGTTGTTAGCCTTCCGATCCAACTTCTTCCATTCTTCATTTGACACTCTCGTTGGTTTAGTACTTGGATCTACCACGACCCACTGATCCTTATGCACCAACAGATCCTCCATCTTGAGTTTCCATAACTCAAGACTCCAACCATTAAATTTCTTGATCTCTATCTTTCCACTGCTTGCCATCATCTTTCACCACCAGAATTGATCCTGCAGATCTCCCACTCAATAGGGTCTACCATAGGCCCGAGCGAAACCCCTCAGCAACAAAGGTGCCCTCTTGAAGCCAAAACACCTCTGATACCAAATGTAGGTTTAACCCCAAATAGAAGTTACCTGCATATGAATTCTAAAACACAAAAAATAAACAATGTGAGAGCATTACACATAAAACACATATACATAGATATTTCCCCTGGATCCCGAAACTGGGACTACCAGCTTGATTTTTCATTATATTCCTTGCAATGTTGCAATACATATTTATACATGCTGAAGCATCCAATACCATGGACCAAAAACCATTGTTTCCAAAACCATGGACCAAAAACCATCGCATCCAAAACCATGTGCGAAAATCATGCACAAAACCATAGGTAGGTCCACCCAACCTAATATAGGGTCCAAAAACAAAACCATAGGTAGGTCTGCCTCCAAACCTCATAGAGGAGGGCTACCCGCACCCTCAAGCCCCCTGTGACCCCCACGCTATGCAATCGACACAACGAAGTGGGGGGCTCTACCCACCCCCCTCTAACCCCCCAGTTAATTACGTGGGCTAGCCATTGAAAGAATATAACACAACCCAACAAAGTTGATTTACCAATTTACCCAACGGGGCCCATAGTTTGGTGCTTCATCTCCTAGGGTTAGGTTTTTGGATGTTTAGGGTTTTCCAATGTTTCTAAACAATAAATAAGCTTTCGAGCCTCATTGTAAGAGTTTAGAGACATGTAGCTGTTGCATATCTTCTCAGAGATAAGCTACCATCACCTTAGCTAGTTTATTTCCATTTCTGTTTGTAAGCATATTTCAATATTTTACATTAATGAAATGAAGTATTATTTCTATTGTATCTCTGTATTTATGGTTATCTCTATAATTTTTTGCATTCCTATTTAAATCTGGATCAGTGGTATCAGAGTGGTCTACTCTTTCTCTATTTTTATTTGCATGTCCCCTACGAGATTGGAATATAAGGAGCTAGGGCTTGATTTGGTTGAACCTTTACAAGATCAGCCTCACAAATCTTGATGACCTCCCAGGCGGATGAAAAGAAAGATGAGGGGGCAAGAGATCCTATCAAAATCTTGTTCGAAGAAGTCCTCGAGTGACAAAGGAACACGATGATGGAAAAATTTACCCAAATTCTTCAGCGGCTTCCCAGGTGCGATGCATCGGCTTCCAACAGCTACTCTGAAAATGCCACACCCTTTAAGGTAAAAGTTAACTTTTAAATCCCCATATTCAAGGGTCAGATAGACGCATATGCCGTAGATAAATGGTTAAATCTGCTAGAGGGTTATTTTTTTGTTCATTATTTTTCCAGCTAGGAAAAGATTACTTTCTCTCTTCTCAAAGTAGCCTCCCACGTCAGGGGTTGGTGGGAAACCTACTACAAGCAGAAGGATGAAAGTACGGGCTCACTATTTTCAGTTTCACCCACTTGGAATTCATTCCGGGATGCCATCAAAGAGCAGTACTACCCTATCAAGAGCTATGAGGTCAAATACATAAAATGGACCATGCTTCGGCACAGAAGGTACGAAGATGTGCCGGAGTTTACAAATATTTTTCATACCCTTCACACAAAGTTGGGTATCGAGGATTCTAAGTTGCATTTGGTACTCAAATACTGTGGCTACCTACATAGAAACATCTAGGATGAGATAGAGTTCCTAAACATCTCCTCGCTTGGCATTACATACCAATACACTGTCAAGATCGAGCAGAAGTTTAAACAAAAGAAGCGATACTTTGGATATATGAATTGAAAGAACAAAGGACAAAGGCAAGGCGGGGTGACCCAAGACAACCCGTTGAAGCCACAAGAAAATAACAACATCACAAAGCCAAATAAGAACACAGATAAGTGGTGTGAGTTCCATAAGAGCCCCACTCATAACACAAGTGAGTGTCGAACCAAGCAGTCGCTGGAGGCCGAGTTGAAGGCTTCAAAACTAGATGCATGTTCCGACTGTGAGTCAGAACCCGACAAGGGAAATGACAAAGGGAAGTAGATCATTAACGTGGAGCCTAGTGCCATTATTTCCACTGCCAAGATCCAGAAGGATGAGCCTGAAGATCCAGAGGAGGGGGAGCACCTTTTCACTCACAGATGTGGATGAAGGGTTCGCCGCTGTAGTTCATTGTTGATAGTGGGAGTCAAAAGAACCTCATTTCAGTAGAGGTCGTGAAGTAGTTGGGCCTACCGACTACACCACACCTGCAACTATATAGTATCGGGTGGCTTCACCAGGGACAAGATCTTTGAGCTCGCCAGTAGTGTCACCTTTCGTACAGCATCAAACCCTTCACAGACGATGTATTGTGTGTTGTTGCACCTCTGGATGTTTGTGATGTATTATTAGTCCAACCATACTTGTGGAGGTGACATGTTGTGTATGAGTCAAGGCCTCACTCTGTTATTATTTCTTTGTGTAATTCATTATACAGGATATCGAAGGTAGCCCCACCTATAGCCACTTCCTTGATCTCTGCTAAGAAAGGCAATAAGATCATCTCCCAGACTAAGAGATTTATTTTCTATTTGGGTCTCTCCCAAAGTAAGGGAAATATCGTCACCACATCCATGACCCTGTTGAAGGGTTCCTCCACACAATAGTAGAAGTAGAGGGATACGGTCATGAAAGAATACAATAACATCTTCTCCTCACCCACAGGGGTACTGTTGAACTCTCAGGACAAGAATTCATTCAATCTGACTCCTAGAGCACCTCTACCCAATGGGTCGATATATCGCGCTCCATCTTAGAAAATTCCTAGTACAAGCAGGGACTTGATCATCATTACGTACCACACAAGTTTCAGGTGTGTGCAAAAGCCTGGTTGCATTTGTAGAAAGAATGCCTTACAAGAGCCCATCAAAAGCTCAAACCACTTTGATATGGTCCTTACACCAATACCAAGGCTATGGGAAAAAATGCTTTGGAGCACAACATTCCCCAATTCCTTCGCTTGCACTGAGCGTTCAATGTGGACCTCCCTGGACCAAGCTTCCCGCCATTACTGGACTCATTAGAGGTTGCAGAACAGCTCACGAGGGACCAAATTCAGCAGAAGTTTCCTCATCTCATGGAGGAACTTAATACAATGGGGAACATTGCTTCCTAAGGGGGGAGGAATGATCCAGGTGGATGTTGGTGGCCACCCACCTATCCCACTTGGACCCCCACAACTGTCTCTTTTAGTTTTTTAGTTTGCTTAATTGTAGCACAATTTACTATTTTTAGCAATTTTTTGGGTCCTGAACTTCGAGAGCTATTTTGAGGCCCTACATGATGTTTTTTTGGGAAAACTAGGAGCATCATGGGTTCATAAACCAATGTTTCTCTTCCCAAATTTGTTGTCCTCGTATAGTTCTTTCTAACGAGGTATTGTGCACATGAAACAAAGATCGTATGCCAAAGTTACGACCCCGAGAAGTTGATGTACCAAATTACCCAAAATGAGGCCCATAGTTTGGTGTTGCATCTCCTAGGGTTAGGTTTTTGGATGTTTAGTGTTTTCCTTTGTTTCTCAACAATAAATAGGCATTCGAGCGTCATTGTAAGAGTTTAGAAGCATGTAGCCACCACATCTCTTCTCAAAGATAAGTTGCCAGCATCCTAGCTAGTTTATTTCCATTTCTGTTTGTAAGCATATTTTAGTATTTTACATTAATGAAATGAAGTATTATTTTTTCCGCATCTCTATATTTATGGTTATCCCTGTAATTTGTTACGTTCCTATTTAAATCCGAATGAATAATTGAGACACTTCTAGCTGGAGCTAACAAAAATAATTTTTGGGTTACAAATAACTCCTGTGTTTTAGCCTGTCCACAAAGTTTCGAGACTAGAAAACCTCTGATGCTACAAAAACTAACACTCCCTCTTAGCGAGGAAGGTGTTGTAGTGGTTCACTGTTACTACAAAACCCTATATTTGTATAACCCTATATCACACTATTGATGTATGTCCATTGTGACTACATGCCATTGCCCACTAACCACTGCACAACTTTAATGTTGCATCTGTGTTGCTATCGACAGTATTATACGACTACCAAATCTGCATTTGCACTACAACTCCCTCTCATCTACTTTTGCTACAACTAAGAAGCATCCTAAATACTAAATCAATTATATCTACTATATATGTCTCCTGATTCCTAACTACTACTAGCTAATGCACTATCACTAAATAATCTTTGTTGTTGTTGGCTCTACACTATGCCACTTTGTATTGCTGCCAACACTGTGCTACATTCCTTAGCACCTAACTGTTACTAGGCTAAAACTGTCACTCCATAAATTGACTACATCAATAACATTGATCCATCCTGCTACTGAGTATTGTGGGCCCCTATAGCAAAGTAATGATCCATGAGGAGGAAACCTGAATGGATGTTGCCAAAGCTTGTGCTACTCTCAGACTATAGATCCATATTGCCCCATCTCTCTCTTGGAGGTATAGCTGCAAACATAGTGAGATAGTTCTCCAGCCTAGAGGAAAACTTATCTATCTCTACAGATGCTACCACCTGGTATTTCTTTTCCTAGTTCTCCCTCTTTCTAATAGGACACTGGGTACTTTAGTGGCCAAGCTCACCAAATCTGAAGCACTTGACTTTAGATAGGTTCTTCTTCTTCTTCTTCTTCTCACTCTATCCTTATCTAGGACCCTTTTATGATAGGGCCACATTCTCTTCTTCACCCTTCATGCCCTTATTTTTGCTTCGATTGATGGTGCTCTTAAATAGATCTCACCTCAACTCCTCTTGTTGTAGGTTTGACCACATCCAGTCCCATCTAGGAAATGTGTCACTACCCAATATACTTTGGAAACATACTTGCCACTCCTTTGATACATTGTTCAGTGCCAACCATACACGCTTTATTGGCTGAGGTGCCTCCCCAATTGCCTCAAGTTGATCTTGTAGCTCCTAAATCCTGGTGAGGAAGGATTCTATGCCTTCACCCTTCATAATCCTGATTCCCCTGAGCTTCTCCTATAAGAACATCTTCCGCTGCTTGGAAGTGTTCTAATATAGATGGAAGAGAGCATCCCACATTTCCTTGGTTGTTCCTTTTCCTTCCATATGTGAGACTAGATGGTCCTAGAATCCATCTTGAATCAATCTCTTCACCTTCACCATCTCCTTCATATACTCCTTAAACTAAACAACATCTTGGGGTACTACTACCACATTGTCCACATAGCATTTCAAGCCATGTTCATCCCGCAAGAAGTTCATTCTTGCCTTTTAGATGAGGAAGTTGGATGCTCCCTCCAACCTTTCCTAATCTAGAAACCCAGAAGTGACCATCTTTAAATCTAGTAAAAAACATCCCTCTTTCCCTCTGCTCAGTTGTTGAATCTTCTACTCACACTCCCTTATGTAGTGAGAAAATTTACTCACAACTATGACCAATCCATAACTAGAAAATTTAGATCTCTAAAACTTGATATCCTCTGAGAGAGGTTTCCCTCTGTATGTGCTCTTTCTCTTCTACCCTATGTCGATTCTACTGCTGCAAAACCCTTTTGCATCCAAGAAAAGAATCTCCTTAGTGAAAATCTAATTTTCCTCACCCAAATTAATTTCCAGATTTTCTACTTCCTGTTGGAACTGCTTCTAGGCTCTATAATTTTTTCCTACCATTGAACTGGAAAAAATAAAATGCTCTTCCCAAAAAAATGATTTGTTAAGCCAACTTTTGCGCAAAATATGGAAATCGTGTTTTCATACTCCTTTTGAATCTGGATAATTTCTTCCTATCGCTTCTAAGCTTCCCGCCTCATCAATCTCGCTTTGATACCATGTGAAAATTTCACAGTACAAAATTGTTTTGTAGCTGAGAAATTTTGCCATGAAATTTTATTATAACGACTGGTATTATTTCTTCTAATTATTAATTAAATTAGCATTTTATTGCTACGAGAACAATGAAATAAACACACTACAATCTTCAAAAAATTATCGTGTGAAATAATAGTGCTAGAAACTAAGAAATATGCGAGAACACACACATAAAAGTTTGACACACTTATATTTGGACTAAAGTCTCTTGAAAAACCCAACTTTAGACAACCGGTGCAATAGTTGAAGGTTTTATATTATTAAGAGGTAGTGAGATTTTGAGTACAATCTATGGATTCCTAACTGGAAATCCAATCAACAAAAAAAATTGGTGAAAATATCTGAGGCAAATACCTCAACGCATACCTGATCCTGCTCTGACAACTAACCGAACTACTAAGTTGTACAACCTTTGCGCAGTTCTTGCATAGACCCCAACTCTCTAAGCCTATAAATGCAAGGAAAAATGAAGTCCTGGTTGACTCTACCTCTAGGAGAAATTTGCTTGGCCTCTTAGAGAACTTTTGGACCAATAGAAACTAAATTTCACATCCCATCAACAAAATTCATCTATGTCTATATTTTCCATCTACCTATTTAATTCTTATAATCTTTTTGTGGCCCTCCAACGAGCAATATTAAAAATTAGTTAAGGGCTAAGATCATATCAAATTCGATTCGCGTGAATTTCTAGATGATTCACACCTTATATCAATTAATATTGATTAATTAATCACTTTTCCTAAGTTTAGTCTTAGGAAACATTTTAAAATGGGATAATAATCTAATTGAGACACTTCTAGATGGAATTAAAAAAAAAACAATTTATGGGTTCTGGAGGAATCCTATTCTTTATCCTCTCCCCAAATTTTGGAGACTAGAACACCTATGATGCTACAAAAGCTAACATCTATGTCCTCATCCATCATAGATTCTCAAAGAAGTAAATTTTTTTTTATTTTTGGAAGACGCTTTCCTCTCAATGGAAAATTATTTTTTGATGCTAGCCAAGCCTCTACCTAGGAGAAAGAAAGATCATAGATAAACAATATGATGGGACAATGCTTAAAGGGTCCTAAGGAGTGATTTTTGTTTCCTCAATCATATCTTAGAGTTTTCTTGATGTTGGGTTTCCAAAAGGATATGGGATTTGCTTCCCCTTTATGGAGGCATTTTGGGAAGATGCTAACTAGGGCCAAGACCACCCTCTAAATCTAAGTTTTATGGAGGATCCTTGAACATAAACAAAGAAATATTTTTTCTTAGGGGGGAGGAGTGGGGATTTCAAAATAAAAATAGAATAGAGGGGAGAGACAAATGAGGAGGATTAGAAAGGTGGAGGAATGTGGAGGAGTAGATAAGATAATGGAGATAATGAAGGAGAGAAGGGTCCCTATAAGGCTGGAAAGTCCCTATAAGGCTGGAAAGAATAGAGAGAAAATTGGTATAGACAAGAGGGTAAGAGAAAGGGGTGGGGAGGACTAAATTGTAACACCCTCCCACACTTACCCAAGTTCACTGGTCCACTGACATAAATATGTGATCAAGATTTACTATGATATGACTCAAACTCCTAGGTAAAGTTAAGGAAGTGGAAGCGCCCAACCAAAAATTTATTGACTTCCCTAAGGTGTTGTAGGACCCCCAAGGGATAAACCACCCTTCTAGGTGCCAAAACCTTGATTTAACCCTTTTTTTCATTGATATAGACTCCCAAATGTTGACACAACACTTGATGAATTTGACTACAACTCTCCAGTCACATGCATAAGCTTACAAGGGAGCGATTGTAGTTTTCTTCATCTAGTTCTATGCCTACAACTGCAAGTTCTAAAGCTCTTTTTAAGGGCTATTCTCCAGACCACTGCCCAAAACTTAATGAAAAATTCTAAAAAAAATGAATGACACAA
The DNA here is from genome assembly GCA_000404065.3 of Pinus taeda. Classification (NCBI taxonomy): domain Eukaryota; kingdom Viridiplantae; phylum Streptophyta; class Pinopsida; order Pinales; family Pinaceae; genus Pinus; species Pinus taeda. Next base: position 12,229 of record APFE031399219.1, read on the forward strand.
AGACAAAGCCTTCCATACAAAAATTACACAATAAATTGACCTATCTAGGCCTAACCATGACATACATTCCATCAAAGACATGATAAACATGTAATCTTCAAGTCATAATTACATCTCTGAACATAGGGATCTCATACTTATCTAAGAATCGTCAAGAATATCTGATACCTTCTCACAATAATTACTTATACATCTATTAGGTCATACATTCATTAACCATTCATTTCAAGACATGATAACATCCATAACTAGAATCTATCATAAAACCATGCATATAACCAACATATAACCAAAATAATAAAAGTAATAGAAAAACCATTAAAGCCACATAGTAACAAGTACAAATACTTTGAAAATACAAGAGTAAAATAACTCTTATTAACATACGAAAAATCCAACCAATTCAGGGACTTCCATATACCACTCGACCATAGAATGGGTTGAACCAAATATTTCTTTCAGCCAATCACCCTCGTCCCATATTCTCCACATGAATGTGTGAGTTATAACAAAACCAACCAGGGCTTCCTCAAGATTTTACTGCATACCATGTCATTATTGGTCAAGGGATTTCTAGGTCCGAAGCCCTCATCTATACAACCAGGCTTTACCACAATCTTTCCATTGTCATTCAAAGGATTCCTAGGCCAAAAAATAAACATACTTTGTTAAGATTTACTGCAATCATGCCAAAATCGGTCAAGGGATCACTAGCCCCTAAATAAGCATTGATCCCTCTAGATTTCTTCACCAATACCTTGAATAATTTTTTCGTATAGACCATCGAAGTTTACCATATATCCCACCATTATTGGTAAAGGGATTCCTAGGCCCTTGGGAATTTTCCTGAGACCACCTCACTCGGTTCCAATACCATTTGGAAATATAGCTCAACGAAATGAAATAACGACATCACACCATAACTGTCTAGAAATGGAAATGTGAGGCTAAAAACCACTGTCAAACCTAGTAAAGCCCATGCCAATGACATGAAGAGAACCAGATATGCACATGCATATACCATGCATGTGAAAACTAGAAAGGAAATCATACATGCAACTTGATACCTGCAAGTAATCCCAATATAGTCGCTTTATCCAACTCTTCCTTGCATGATCTTTGTTTCCCTTTTCTTTCTTGCCATTCCTTTGCCTTCCTTTCTCCAATTCTAGAGTGATCCAATAATTCTCTAAGTGTTGAAGAGTATGTGAGAGAGAGATCCAAGATAAAATTCACAAAAGTTTTGAACTGATCCTCAGAATCAATTTTATTAATGAGGCATATATTTTCTTCAATTTCCATTATTTTACTTCAATTTCATCCTTACATGCAATGTGTGACCTTTCATCTTTGTTTTCTCCTATTTCCCTTTATTTTCATAAATAAAATGCCGAATAATGCCTCTTTTCCTTTTCGATGCCTTTTCCAAGGCATTTTATAATTTTCTTAGCCATAATAAACCAAATGAACATCCATTGGGGTGTTTTACCCAACATTCAACTTGGAATACATGTCCTATGACCTTAATCTTATTTTTCCTTTATTGACTTTATTATATGGATTTTTAACCAGGTTGTTACAAAACCCTCCCCTTGTTGGAACACCATCCTCAATGTTAAATGAAACCTATAACCGTCATGACCGATGACAACCAAAACATGCTACCCATGGAGCTTTATAACTTAGTTTGATGCAATATTTGCAATGAATCAACCCGCTTAAAAGAAAAACCACCATGATAAACATAACAAAATGACAACCATACTGCTTATTGGAGCTTTATATCACATCTCGATGCGGTATTTACATACATATACATAGACAACCAAAACACAACACCAAAACATATATCAAAATACATATACTCTACCAGCAAATAGAGAAGCATACATATCCTGCATTTGATTATTCATCTCTCATCTGGATTCATCAGGCCCAAAGTGCTTCCACTACACTTTAACTTGCTTGATTTCTCAGTTCGAGAGCATGAACTATTTCCATTGCAAAATGCATTGAGGTTCCAACTAGAATTCTCCTTTTGGTTCCACCTGCAATACAAACCAATCAATCACATGATCAACATCCTTTACATATCTTTTAAGCAATGAAACATGTAAAACATCATGGAATTTCACTGGTAGAGTTAGTACAATTATGTAGGCCACTGCATCAATCCTCTCAAGGATCTCAAAAGGCCCGCAATACTGAGGTGCTATCTTGGCACATGACCCAATCCTCAAGGACCTCTTCTTGGGCTTGATGTGCAAGTACAGATGTTCCCCAACCTGAAACTCAAATACCCTGTGTTGATTTTCATAAATCTTTTATTTATCCTATCTTAGCTTTAAATTCTTCTTGATAACCTAGATTTCCCGTTCCATCTCTTCCAACATGTCCAGACCAATCAATACCCTGTGCGCTCAATCACTCCAACTGATAGAAGTATTACAACTCCACCCATAGAGTGCCTCAAATGAACTCATCCTCAAAGATTCCTAATACCCATATTTGTAAGAAAACTCCATCAATGAAAGATACTCCCACTTCTGTTGTTGATGCATAACATACATTCTAACCATGTCCTCTAGAATTATATTGACCCTCCCTGTTTATCCATCTGTATATGGATAATAAGATGTACTGAAAGTCAATTATGTACAAAAACCTACAAATAACTCTTTCTAGAACCTAGACGTGAAATTGGCATCTATTTTTAACAAAATATTCTTCGAAACACCATGCAACCTCACTATCTCCATGATGAAGACCTGTGCTACCTCATTAGTTGAGTATGTAGACTTAAATGCTATGAAGTAAGCTACCTTAGTCAACCTATCCACCACAACCATAATGGAATCATGGTGTCTAGATGTCTTTGGAAAATCTGTGATGAAATACATATAAATGACCTCCCATTTCCACTCTGGAATCAAAATTTATTGTAATAAACAAACTAGATTCATACACTCTAACTTTACGTATTGACAATACAAACATCTAGCCGCAAATTCTGCCAAGTCTTTCTTTAGATTTAGATAGTAGTATAACTTATTCACTATGTTCAATGTCTTCTAATTTATCGGGTGACCCAAATAGGGTTTAAAATGAAACTCCCCCAATATGATCTTATTTAATTCATTGCTTTCCAACACTTAGATCCCGATCCTAAATTTGACGAAACAATCTATTGTAATATGATAGTCCACATCTTGTTCACCTGTACCTTGTTGTTGTAACCTATGCTTATGTTCCCAATACCTGTCATCTTGATGTCCTACCTGTAGGATCCATTCCCGTAAATTTGTCCCATAAGAACTCAATATAATTTCTATATTATTTATTTGTATCCTTCGACTAAGAGCATATGTAACCTTGTTCTATTTTCCCTTAATGTACTTGATCTTGAAGTCAAACTCACTAATTTTCACCAACTACCTAGCTTACCTAACATTTAGATTTGGTTGGTAAAATAAGTATCTCAATCCACTAGAGTCACCCATTAAGATGAACCTCCTACTAAGAACATAGTGTCTCCACATCTTCAAAGCATGAACGATCACTTCCGAATCAAGATCATCATGTGTCACATAGTTCTGCTCATGCTCATTCAAGTTCCTTGAATCATAACATACCACCTATCCTTCCTACATTATGACTCCTCCAAGTCCTCCCTTGAAAGCAATTGTCCACACCATACACTCTTTACTTGAATCTACAATCTTTAGAACTTGAGAATTTGTAAGCAAATAATATAGCTACTCAAAACTAGTTGCACATTCCTTTGTCCATTCAATTTTCTTTCCCTTTATCTACAAATATATGATAGGATAGGAAATCTCTAAGAAGCTCCTAATGAACCTTCGATTTTAGTTTATAACCCCATGAATGATATAACCTCATCCACATTCCTAGGAGTTTCCCATTCCATGATAATTGTTATCCTTTTCAGATCTATCGCTATGCCTTCCTTGGAAACCACATGCCCAAAATAATGTACTTATGTCTGAAAGAAGATGCATTTACCAAGCTTGGAATACAACTGATTCTCTCTTATAAATCTCAATACTGCTGCTAAGTGTTCGACATGCTCTTATCATTCTTAGAATATAGCAATATATCATCAATGAATACAATAACAAACTTTTCAAGATAAGGACACAAAACACTATACATCAAACACATGAAGGTAGCCAGAGAATTAGTCAAAATAAGAGGAATGACAAAAAAATCATAATGCTCATACCTGGTCTGAAAAGAAGTCTTGTAGATATCATCTTATTTGATGTGTACCTGATGAGAACCTCATCTCAAATCAATCTTCGAGAACAATTCTACTCCCATTAATTGATAAAACAAGTCATAAATCCTCGACAAAGGATACTTGGTCTTAATTGTCACCTTATTCAATTGTCTGTAATCAATACACAACGTGAGAGTACCACCCTTCTTCTTCAAAAACAATATCGTTGCACTCGAAGGTGATACACTTGGCGTAATGTATCCCTTGTCAAGCATTTCCTTCAACTGCAAATTCAATTCTACTAACTCTAGAGTGATGATCATGTAAGGTGCCTTCGATGTTGGTGCTTCCCCTGGCACCAAATCAATAGAAAAGTCCACTTACTTGTGAGGAAAAAAATTTGAAATCTCTACACAGAATACATCCTAAAACTGCTGTAAAATAAGGTATCTGCTCAATACATTTGCATCCTCAACATCCTAACCTTTATCACTAGAAATATGCATTGCAAATAACACACACCCTTTCCTACAATTGTGATTTTCCTGCATAGCTGTAAGAATTTTGATTGTTGTAGCCTTCTTTTTACCACGTAAGATTATTTATTCTCCATTGTCATCTAAGCACACAATAGCATTATCATAACAATCCAACTTAGTCCTGTGAAGATAAAACCGATCCATACCCAGAAACATATTATATGATCCCAACGGAAGTACATTTAGATGTGCTGATGTAGGCATACCATTAAACTCAAATGCACAAGCCATTACCCAATGATCAATTCTTTTCTTAATACATGTAGCCAACTACACTAACCAATACTCTACTTGCACTTCTTTTCTCAATCTACACTTACCCACTAGGTTAGGATTAACATAAGTATAATTAGAATCAGGGTCAATCAAAATAAAAACAAATTGATCAGAGAGATTACCATCCATCTCAATCATAGGCACATGGTTATCTATCTTCCTGTTATCTAATGTTGCATAGATCCAAGGAATGATCTCACCAACATCCCCAACTGTTTGCACTTCCTATGCACTGTAGATTTGATGCCTACCAGCCTGATATGATGAAAAAATATTCTTGATATGCACCTTGCCACATATCCAACACTTTAATTGTCCCTTATCATCACCTTTATTCTTCTTTCCTCTAGGTTGTGACCCATGCCAGTTTCTAGCTACATTAAACTTATTGTAAGGAACTACATTTTCATTTTCACCTACATCGTGAAGTCTTGTTCATTTCGGTGACCATTTAGCCTTAGTACTTTATTTCCCTTTCGAACCTTGCTGAGCCTCTATATTTCACTTCGATTGTTCATAATTGTGCTTAAAATTTCCAATAACTTCTTGTTACACTAAATTTTGTCACCATGACTATTGATTGACAAATCTCGCCATCCAATGAGAGTCTCAAGTGAATCATATATGAAGCTTGAAGTAACAAAAATACTAGGGACAAAAGGAATTTTGTGTTGCACTACTTAAAAACCATTTTTGAGCATCTACGTAGTTTTCCTAACCATTACCTGCATATGTGAAACTTTTACCATTTGTGGCTTGTGCCATTCTGCACACTGTCTTCCACTATAAACTGTACAACTCTGTTTACGCAAGTAAAAGTAAAATAAAAATTCTAGGAGCATTGATGGAGGAACCTTATCCAAATTCGAAACCTCGAACCACTACATAACTATGTCTCATCATTTGGTTCATGGAACTAATATTCTCCTCTTAAGAATCATATCCCTTGAGAAGACGAACTAGAAACCTCTTCCTGATGCCTATAAATTGAGCATAGGACTGGAGGAATGAAGGTGAGTTTGATTTGTAAATTTATGTTGTTGATTTTGGGTCTAAAGGACTTATCATCAAGGGAAGTAACGAAGACCATTGGAAGTGTTGAGAAGTAGAAATAAGAAATTCCAATTTAATTTGTCCTTGAATTAAATTGTGAATTAAAAGCGAATTCTATTCTCATAGCAACTCGTAAATAGTTAATTAAGTTTAATTGACTTAATTAAATTAGGAATTTTGAGTTCGAAGTATTTCTGGAGTCATGTAAGTGTGATCCCTAAATTTTTGGGGTCTAGGATGATTTTATTTGGGTTGTAATTAGATATATCAGTTTGCTTGAGATATAGTCAGTTAAACTAGTTCTAACTATTGGAGGAACTAGTAGAGGTTTAGTAGCGAGTTGGTGCAATGGTGCATCCTCAGTGCTACTCCAACTAACTAGAGATTTAGTCATGATAAAATCATGCATGTTGATTAAGAGAAAGGCCTAGTTGATTCTAGAGTGCAGGGATAGTGTACTATCAATTGTGTGATTTTCCGAGTTTTACAGATCATGCATGCAATCAGGAAATGACCTAGTTTTGGATTGCACAGTTATGGAGGAAGGATTTTGATGCAGGAGCATCCTACTCAGAAAAAACCATTGTATTTTAGTAAACATAGGCTCTTGTGTTTTTAGAAAATTTGATTCCTAGGGAGTGATTAATTATTAAGTTTATATATTTTCCTATATTCTCATGAGGGCTATAAATAGTGAAGGCTTTGTAATGAAATATTCTTGATAAGAGAGATTTCAAAAATAGAATGTGAGTTAGAAGGATTAGGAGTCAGTTTCATAAATTTAGGGATTAGATTAGGATATTTAGGATTTGGTTGAGGAAATAATGGATTTGAAACAAACTAATTAATAGAATCCTTCTGTACTTATATTGTAACCCTTAAAAGCATAAACAGAGAGGAGAGAGAGATAGTAGTAGAAACGAGGAATATCGATAAACAGAAGGGGAAGACTATTGGCATTGAAATGATAAAGGCCAACTGAATGTAAATTAGGCCGAAGCTAGAACTGTAAAGAGGTTTTTATTTGTATATCTACATTTGTTTAATGAATGAGGAATTTGAATTCATTGTGACCGCATGTGTCATTCCTTTTATGTGCTGAGTGATCCGTAAGGGGTAATTTATGGTTTCTGTGTGATAAACCATAATGAATGAATTCAAGTTGAATTTATGAAAGTATTTTTGAGTGTTGAAAGGCATACCATTTGGGTAGAATCCGAGTGATTCTAGTTTGGGATTTAATAGGTATGTACAGGTTGAGAAAAGAACAAATTACGAATTCTGGAAGAAAGGAAATAATATAGAGAGTATTATGTATTCCAATTCAAAGTGGTGTTAAGGAAATATAGGTTTAGGTTAAGGCAGAGTGGAAGAAATCAGAGAAGTCTCAGGACACTATTTTTAAGTGGATTTGAGAGTAAAAGGAACTAAGAGTAGGTAGAAGTGTGAGCTTGGAACCTGGAAGCGGTTTGCTAAAACCAAAGGCAATTATTACATTGTTTTTATGTTGCAAGCAGTAAGGATTCAAAATCTGGCTACGACAGAGAAGAGCATAGAAATGCTTGATTGTAGTTGAAGAACTGCAAGTCGTAGGATTCCGTATCTAATGGGTATCGAGCCATAAAAGAGATCATACTTTAACTTTAAAGGCAGCCCCAAAATTTTATAGATTGAGGATTTATAATCCTTATCAGCTCTGTGAGGCGAGTTAAGTGTCGTGCAAGTATCTTGTGCGATATCATTGTGAATTGTTAGATCTAGTTAGAGGAGATCAACGGCGAATAGAGAGTCAAAACACCGGATCTGTTATTCAATCGCACAATTTGTGTTCAAATATGGAAGTGCTATTCAATCGCGCATTTTTTGTTCAAATACGGAAGTGTTGTTCAATCGCGCATTTTATGTTCAAATACAAAAGTGTTGTTCAATCGTGCATTTGCTGTTCAAATATGGAAGTGTTGTTTAATCGCACATTTGCTATTCAAATACGGAAGTGTTGTTCAATCACACATTTGATGTTCAATTACGAAAGTGTTGTTCAGTCACGCATTTGTTGTTCAATTATGGAAGTGTTGTTCAATTGCACATTTTTTGTTCAATTACATAAGTGTTGTTCAATTGGCAGTTGTTGTTCAATTGGTGGTTGTTGTTCAATTACTGTTCAATTGGCGGTTGTTGTTCAATTGTTGTTCAATTGGCGTTGTTCAATTGTTGTTCAATTGGGCACTGTTCAATTGTTGTTCAATTGACCTGCATCATTCTTAGGTGAGCCTCAGAAAATGTGCAAGAATGTGGAAAATAATGGAAAGGTAAGGTTTTAAGTGCGATTATGAATATTTCTATTATATGAATATTATAATAGAAATAAAGAAGATTAAAGGTTTTGTGGGCTAAATTGGGTTCTAACCGAAGGGTATGGTTAATATGTGTGGGCTAAGAACTAGACCAATAGAAATGCTTCCAATTTGTATAGGTGGGCCCATAACCCACAAGTT
>APFE031399219.1:20851-51378 GCA_000404065.3 Pinus taeda
TCTGCGTCAGATTTCCCAATTAAATATGGGATAATCTTCTTAGGAATTGAGTAAGGAAATAGGGGCTTGGAAGACAACATAATTGGCTAAGTGTTGGCTAGAGTGGGTTTGTGAGGTAGAGAGTTGATCATATTTTCACACAGATTTCTCATTAATGCAATATATATAGTCAGGGTTTTGAGCAGTGGATTTCCCTAGAGAAATATTGTGTTATGTGTCATTGATTATCTTCTTCTTATTGACTATTGTTTTCATCGATCTATTAGTTCCATTGTTGAGAGTAGAGTTCTTGTTTTTTGTTTTAGTATATTACATGATCTGTGAATATACAGGAAAATATACATGGTATCAGAGCTGAAGATAGTATACTAGAGGAGATTTCAAGTTCGGGGTTACAGGTGAAATTCGAATTTGCAATTCATACTTCAAGATCAGAAAATGGCTTTCTATGGTTTGAGACTCAAGTATGACTTGGAAGGAAACTTGAATTACATAACCTGGAAGGATAAGAAGGAGGTAGTGGCGGAGGATAATGGACTCAAGGAATTGATTGATCAATTCATTCCTCAGCCACCAGCATCAGATGCTCATAATATAGCCGAACGGAAGAAGTGTGTGGTGAAGGCGAGGCGAATAATCCTTGAGGGAGCTCAAGACCACATTGTCTCGAGTCTCCATGGTAAGGAAATTCTGTATGCTATGTGGAAAGCATTGACAAACATGTTTTAGAACAACAATTACCATAGGAAGTTGGGACTAAAAGACAAACTTAAAAAACACAAGATGAAGAAGGGTGACACCATTGTGAAATACTTGACCAAATTCACTCACTATCATGATTAGCTTGTAAGTGTTGTAATCACCATTTCTGAGGATGATATGATGAGCCTAGCTCTTCTAAGAATCCCCAAGAGTTGACACAATTATCAAGAATCTATCAATGGGAGGGAGAAGCTGCTAGATTGGGAACGACTGTGGTTGGATTTGATGCAAGAAGATATTAAGAGGAACAATAGAGACAGTTCCTCATTAAAGACTGATGATGAGGAAAATTGTGCCTTAGCAGGTAAGGAAAAGAAAGGGAAAGGGAAAGTGTCCCTTTCCAAATCGGATTCTTGTCATGGGGGCAAGAAGAAAGACATGTCCAAAGTTAAGTGCTTTCATAATCACGAGCTGCGGCATTTTGCTGCAAGTTTTCTTCACAAAAAATCCAAGAAGAAGTCCTCAGGAGGAGTGGTGGGTTAGGCTCTTGCCTCTATTCGAATTGTACTTTACCCTCATTGTATGAATGGTGTCATTAATGATGGGTAGTGTATGGTACCTAGATAATGGATATTCATTCCACATAAATGATAACAAGGACCTATTCAATGACTTGGAGGAGAAGGATCTCGATATGTATATAGAGATGGGTGACCATGGGATGTATAATGCTACTGGATTGGGCACGATTACCTGTTAGAGGGAGTCAAGTGCTACTCTCACCTTGAAATATGTTATGTATGTTTCCATGTTAAAGAAGAACTTGGTATCCATTGCCATGTTGGAGGATAGAGGCTATGATGTGGTCTTTAGCAAAGGAAAGGCGTTCCTTCGAAACATAGCTACGAGTTAGGTAAATAAGATAGGGATTAGAGTTAAGAATCTCTATAAGTTGGAGGTAGAGGACTGTGTTTCCTTGAGCATGAAAGAAGAGATGGTGAAAAAATGAGACATTGGTGAGTTGTGGCACAGGCGGTTGGCTTACTTGCATCATGGGCCTTTGAAAATCATGCAACATATTTCTATCGGTCTTCCTAAAGGTACGATAGAACAGGTTGATACATGCAAGCGTTGTACTTTGGGAAAATACACCAAGACCTCCTTTCACGATAGAAACAGATGAGCACAAGTGATTCTAGAGTGAGTCCATTTAGACGTGTGTGTACCATTCTCAACAACATACATGGCCAAACACAGGTATTATGTTATATTTCTTGACGATTTATCTCGTAAATGTTGGATTTTTTTCATGCAGAAGAAAGATCAAACTTTTTAAATTTTTGTGAATTTAAAGCATTGGTCAAGAAAGATTCTAGCAAGAAGGATAAAGCTCTAAGGAGTGATAATGGTGGTGACTATGTCTCAAATGAGTTTGATAACTTCAATGTGGCAGAAGGGATTAAACGTCTAACACCCTCATCCCACATCCACCCAAGTAACCATGCCAACCAGGGTAAACATGAAATGAGAGGCTACTGTGATCAGACTTGGCCTCCTATGTGACCTTAAGGAAGTAGAATTAATGGAACATCACACACGGTATTCAACATAATCAACATAACCCTTAGGAGAGAAGTTAGCCACTCAAACAACCTGCCTCTAGATCCCACTATTGTTCTAGATCTCTTAGGCCATAGTCACTCTCATGGTATGGGAAAGGGAGCAACTGGAAACCCAAAGTCTCTCTTACAGGCTTACCTGCCAGCGACCATAGACGAAATTTTCTAGTTCTATGCTAGTGAACAAAAAGACTTAAGCCACTTTTTCAGGCCCAAAGCCTAGGCCACTACCCAGAATGAAGTGATCGCTTGAAATCGATAAAATTTTAGGGAAGCCATGATGCAAAATCAATAAGCTGAACAAGACCATAACAAGACCCCTACTAGCCATGACAAGCATTTCATCAAACATATCATCAACATGTAACCTACAGGTGTAAACAACGGAATTAAGTGTAGGGATCTCATTCTTATTTGAAAATCGTTATGAACTATTTTTCCCTAATGTCAATTTCTACATTATCCTATATTAGGTCATAGTCACATTATCCATCCTTATGAATGTAAGATCCATACATAGTTACTATCATAAAATGTACATATAAGCTGCATAATAGGAACAACAATACCATAAACATATCAACCATCAAAATCCGTATATACATCAATACATTTACAAATTAAAAATGAGGGAATGAATTTATCATTAATGAAGGAAATGAACCAAGCAAAGATGGGACTGCCATGTTCCACTTGACCATAGATTGGCTGAGTCAAGTCTCTCTTCAGCCAATCACCCCGTGTCATATTCCAAGTATGAATTTGGGACTCATAGAACACATCAAAAATACCAATCAACATGGATGCCATCGGATTTCTCCACCTACACCGTGAGGAATTTGAGTGCCTTCTAGTCTCTCAAGCTTTACCATGCTTCCACAGTCTAATCCAGGGATCACTAGGCCCTACACTGAGACATACTCTCCAGGCTTTACTGTGCATCCCATCCTGGGACCACTAGGCAAAACAGAGAGAAAATCCACCTATTGGATTTACCATATATCCTACCATTCATCAACAAGGATTCTTAGGCTTATCGAGGCACACAATCTTGATTTATCGCAACCCTCAATTTGGTTCAGGGGTTACTAGGCCAGTGGCTTCATGATCCTCAGTCTAGTTCAAGGACCACTCAGACCATGCGTTTTTCAATTCAGAGATCCACCCCACTCAATTTTGAATCCAATCCAACCAGCCCACATAAACTAAATGAGAGAACCAATCTCATTAAAGCTATGAGGAAATGACAAGGTTAGGTTGAATAAACTATCACACCTAGAAAAACCCATGCCATGGTAGAAAAAAACACATGCAATTCCATGCATGTTGAACCCAACAAGGAAAATACACATGCATGTCGATACTTGAAAAGAATGCTTTTTAGCTACTTGATCCTGCCTTTCCCTACTTGATATTTGCTTCCTCTTTCCTTCTATGCCTTTCTTGCTCCAATGCCAAAGTGCTCCAAGAAAACTTTGTGTGCAAGGGTATGAGAGAGAGAGAATAATGAGAAAGATCCAAAGTTAAACCAACAAAAGGTTACCAACTGATCCCTAGAAGCCTTTTTATGGATGAGGCCTCTATTTTCTTAATTTTCCAATATTGTCCTTCATTTTCCTCCTCACATGCAACCTCTGACCTTTCACCTCCCTTTTCTCCTAATTTCCATTATTTTCATAAATAAATGTGCCAAAAATGCCATTTTTCCTCTTCAAATCCTTAGACATTGCCTTTGCCAATTTTCTTAGCCATAAACAACCAAATGACCACCCCCTAGGATGTCTTGCCCAACATTAAGCTTGGAATAAGTGTCCCATCAACCATGGTTATTGTTTTGAACTTTTATTACATGGAATTTTCACTAGAGCTGTTATAGACTCATCCCCCTTGGGGGACACTGCCGTCAGTGTTCAATCACACATATACCTTAGCAACCTGTTGAAAGAAGACATACTGCTAATGAAGATTTATAATAAAACTCGATGCAATATTCACAATGAAGGATATTCTCAAAACAAAACATCATGAGAACATGACAACATACCACATAGTGGCGCTTTATAACACAACTCATTACAGAATTTACAATGATCATCCTGTTGAGTGCCAATCCACCTGACATGATAACATCATGATAAAATAACCACATGATAGCATTGTAACATGGCAATATAATCATAATAATGTGACACCCATACCACATAGTGGGGCTTTATAACATAGCTCATGGTGGTATTTACATCCATACACATATGTACATATAACAAAATCATTAAAATCTATACCAAAACATGTATTAAAACATATAGCAAATAATATATCGAAACATATATTAAACACCATATCTAAGCATATATCAACACATCATATCAAGGCATATACCAGAACACCATATAAAAGCATACACCAAACCACCATTAAGCATATACCAAACCACTATAAACTGTATACCAAAGCACCATAAAGTTTATACCACACCACCATATCGTAGCTACTTTTCCTCATCTGACAAACAAGGAAGGATACATAGCCCACATCTGATTTGCCATCTCCCATGTAATTTCATTGGGCCCGAGCATGAGTACCTTTTTATAAAATATACACTGAGGCTCCAACTGGAATTATCCATTTGGTTCTACCTGCAATACAAACTATTCAATCACATGATCAACATCCTTAACATACTTGTTAAGAAAATATACGTGGAAAACATCATGGACTTTCACTGTCAGAGGAAGTGCAAGTAGATAGGCTACTGGCCCAATCCTCTAAATGACACTGAATCATAAGACTGTGGTGCCAACTTTCCACATGATCCAATCCGTTAGGAGATATTCTTTGGTTTGATGCACAAGTACACCTATTACCCAACCTAGAAATCCTTGAACAATCTATTCCTATTTGCATAAATTTTCTTCCTGTCCTTTGTTGCCTTCAGATTCTTCTTGATCACCTGCATTTCCTATTCCATGTATGCCAACATATCTGGTCCAATCAATACCCTACTAACTGGATCACTCCAACTAATGGGAGTGTTGCAACTTTTCCCATACAATTCCTCAAAAGGACTCAACTTAAACACTCTTGATAACCATTGTTATACAAAAAATCTACCAAAGGGAGATACTCTTCCCACTTTCGATGCTGATGCATCACATACATCCTCAAAATATCATCTAATATCCTATTGACCCTCTCTGTCTGTCCATATTTTTGCGGATGAAAGTTGTGTTGAAGGCCAAATCTATGCCTAGCCTACAAATAACTCCTTCTAGAACACGGAAGAAAACTTCGCATCCCTGTCTAACACAATATTGTTTGGAAAACCATGCCACCTGACCACATCTCTCATGACTACCTATACCACATTAAAGGATGAGAACATAGAATTCATTGGAATGAAGTATGCAACCTTTTTTAACCTGTCCATGATGACTGATCAACATAGGTATTGCAATAGGAATGTTGCAACTCCTAGGGCTACCTGCTTTACTTATCAACCAGAGGTTTGTACAAACTTGGAGGTGACTGTGGTATATACACAAGTAGAAGTGAAGGTACTACCTTTTGTCACTGTTCATCTAGAAAGAGACCCCAGTGGTTCCAAGCCAGAATTCTATAGGGTCATAAGAAGCTTGATTTTGATGGAGAGAGAGAAAAACTAGTCTAGGGGATAGCTACTCTACTGCAGGAACAAAGAAAACAACATGAAATGCTAAACCTACACCATAACCTAATTAACCATGGAAAAAACTAGACTAAGAAGAATTGCAAAACAACCCTAATCTAATGCTAACTATCTAGGTTGAAGAAGTAAAATAACATAAAACTAGACAAAGGGGTCAACAATAGAAACTAGGCCAAGTCTGTGTCTAAACGGGAGAACAGTTGGAGGTCAAAATGGTGAAAAGAGGACTTAGTGAGCAACAGTGCATGGGAACCACTGGATCAGGCAAGTGGAAGGCGAATGAACGGCTGAGATCGGCTAAGCCAATCGGCAATCAGGTGAAGCAATAGCCATCGGATCAGACAAGGCAGATTGATGGTGGGAGTTAAAGGCGATAAAGTAATCAGGTGATGTGATGGCTGTCAGATTTGGCAAGGCAGATTGATGGTGGAGATTGTAGCGCGAGAAGAAAATGTGCAGAAATGATGATCTGGTTTGGAGGGTGGTAAGCAATATATTGCACATCCTCATAGCTATAAATGGTTTTCCAAAATTTTACACGATTAACTTCCCCGGCTGACAAGTAGCATGGGGAAACCGCTCATATTGCACAGCCTCAACCAGATAATAGTTAGACGGAAATCCACGTGATATCACGCGATGGCCATTGGATCTGGCAAGGTAGAACAATGGTGGAGGTTTGACTGAGCTAGTTGGTGAGTGGGTGCATGATAACTGTCAGATTTTTCAAGGAAGATTTACGAAAGGGATTTAAAAGGGAAAAACGTTAGCACTAAAAGTGAATCGAGCAATGATTGGTCAGTTTTTCTTGTGAAAGGCGATTTACTAGCAAAAGCCATTTAAACATGAATTATCAGCTTCTGCTTAGAAATTTTAGGCTGAAGGAGAATGACATGGTAATGTGAGTGAGCTCACACAACATGAAGAGAGTACAAGAGAATATGGTCATTAAAGGAACAAAGCAATATGAATTGAACTTAGTGACTACATCAAGCAACAAACCCTCTGTGAAAACCAAAACCCTATGGTTTTGAGGTTGCTGCAGGGTTTCTTCCTCACATCATGGTCCGAGAGGGAGGAGGTTATGCCAAGACACTTGTGAGCAACCTTGTGGATCTTTTCTTTCCCAACCTACTGATTAAATGAAAACATAAAAGGAACAAACTGAAACACAACTAATCTGTTCTGCACTACTGTAATGAGACTGCAACTATTCAAGCAAATGAACAAAAAATAGGAAGCTGCTTAAGTACATGAGCAGGAAACCCATCAATCTATTCTAAACCATTGTAATGAAAAAAAAGAAATGAACAATCAAACCATGCATCTATGCTACTACTATAATGGAAATGAATTGCTTGAGTAAATGAACAAAAAATAGGAATCTAAGCTATAATAACAATACAATAAAGAGGAGCTTCGGCTGCTAGGGTCGGGCCCTAACCCAAGAGCTTTAGACCTCCGATTTAACTCAGTGCTGGCTCAAATCAAAATTCATCTTCATTATAAAAGAATGTTTTATTACATCAAAACTGTTACAAGTTTGCACTGGACACAAAGTCCGAATACTTGCTAACTGAGTAGCTGACTATTAACTGGCTAGTGACCAACTGACTAAAAATACTAAGGTCCTAAGCCTATTTATTTATACATTTGAAGTCTCAACAACTTCCCTCAAAATTAGGGAGGTACAACACCCAAATGATTGGTAACTTGTCCTTTCACTTTCACTAGCTTGGTTGCCTTCTAGTAGGGAGGCTACTTGTACTTCCACTTGCTTGGTTGTCTCTTAGTGTTTTTGATTTGGTTGTTTGTACTTTCTGCTGATAGAGAGATATTTGAATGGATGGGTAGTAAATGAGGAGGATTTACCTCCTTTAATTCCTCTTCATTGTCCCATCTAAGTTTTTACCAAGGTCTTTTACCATAGTTCCTTGCTTTTACGTTTTATTCTTGCATTACATGCACATTAGACCACAAAGAAAAATATGCAACTCTAACTCATCTCATAAGAAAAATATAATCAAAAGTATGCAATAAGTTGTGAGAATAGTTGATTTGACTAAGCTAGGAGGTGAATTAAGGCCAATTAAGGCCCATATAATAACTTAATGATGAGGGTCATCATCACCCCCTGCTGAAAGTGTTGCTCATTCTCTAAGAAACTTAGTGGGTCTGATAGCCTCTCTGACATCCTATGCTTCTAATTTGGTCTATTATTTTTGTTTACAACATCTTGCTTTCCTTTCTACTTCTTCTCACTGATATTTTATGATCTTCAAGCTATGTGGCAGTTTGTTCCATCTCTTTTAGCAGGCATGTATATTAACATTTTTTTAGCAACCTAAACATATCCTCAAAATGTATACTTACTTTCCCTTTGGTAGCAAGATATCTAAGTGTCAGCTAAGGATCATTTGAAATTAGATTATGGGTGTTGATTAGGCCCATGTGATTTGATCGTTCAGCTACTTCCCCGTCCCTAAGGCCACTTGGTGATTTTGTTTCTTGCTGCTCCTTTTTTTTTCAATGCCTTCTTTCTCTTCTATTTTAGCATCATGTTCCTTTGTGTTTTTCTTCATCATGTCCCCCTGTATTCGTTTCTTCTTTATACATCTCATCCCCATATAGATCTGTATGTTATTTTTCTCGTTTTACCTCCTCCTCACTGACAGAAGGATTAACACCATAGATGAAGGTTTTGATGTCATCGTCTGCTGGTAAGTCATTGAAGTCTGTCCCTGTTATAGGGATCATGAGTTTCTGGAGGGCATAGCCTTTTTTAGAGGAAACTGGCCACCTCCTTACTTACAAACCAACTACCTATTAACCTTTAAATTTTTTTATCAAATGATGCAAATGAGTGAGTGAGTACGATACTTACCTATGGCTTTAATGCCACACTGAAGTGTTAATGATCAGAGGTGTCGCTGATGGTCGTTCTTCTTCCTCCACTGTTGTTTGTTGATGGTGTCTGTGACTGCAGATCTGATGTTGTTGTTGTTGTGTAGTCATCCTTCTTCCTTCCTTTGCTCTCTACTGATGGTGTCTATGAGGATGCTGCAATGAATGGGCAGAGGGAGTTGGAGTGTGTGTGGATGTAGGGATGATGGTAATGAATAAGGTGATTCTACAGAAACACAATCTTCACCTGAATTGAAGCAATGAAGTGAAAAACAATGGAATTGATGGAGGGATGCATGGAAAGGAGTGGAAGTGATGAATACATGTGAGACAAGGTTCCCTTTTTATCTTCTCTTTGCTCCCCGATTCATTCACCTGCAAAACAATTACGTTTTTTTTTTTTTTAATTCTATTATTTTTTAAAAGCACCTAGGCTGCCTCGGAGAGGTTTTCACCCTAGGTATCTCCATTTGGCACCTCAAGGAAGGTTTTCACCCAAGGATATTCTTTTTCTTTCCATTTTTCTCATCCTTGGGCCACATCATGTAGGTTTTCAACCCAAACATGGGACTTAGGCACCTCATGGAGGTTTTCATCTAAATCACTATTCTATTTTTTCTTTTTTTTCTTCAGTGACCTGATGAGGGAGGAACTGAAACTTGATCCACAATCATCACTGTCTTATTGATGTTGTTAGTGAACTCTTGTTTAGATGAAGGCCTCTTGTACATTCTCAATCTGTGTCTATTAACTACTAATGGAATGGCTTCTTTATATATAGTTCTAATCTGCACTGAACCATTGTCATGGCATCTTTCCATGACATATGGTCCGGGCCATCTGATTCTTAGCTTGCCCTTGAAGTCTTTGTACCTTGAATCATATAATAATGCCCAATCTCCTTCTTAATATAACTCCTCCTTAAAATGCTTGTCATGATAGATCTTCCTCTGAAGTTGAGCTACCTATGTATGAAGGAGGGCCTGCATTTTGAATTCATCTAAGCCATTCAAATGGAACAATCTCTCTTTCTGCACATGGCTGAGATCTAAATCTAATTTGGCTGCCATCCTCAATTTGTTATATTCAAATTCAATGGATAGAAAAGCCTTTTTTCCATAGAGTAGCTCAAAGGGTGTAAATCCAGTGGTGGTCATCCATGTTGTATTATAAGCCCAAGTGGCCTCAACTAGTCTCTCAGCCTAGTCCTTTCTATTGCTGCTCACTACCTTGGTTAGGATGTTCTCCAGCGCTCTATTGGTCACCTCCACTTGCCCATTATCTTGTGGATGATAAAGTGTGGAGGTCCTATGCTTGATCTTGTGATGCTTGGGCAGTTCTTCTATCATGCTGGAGGTGAACTGGTTGCCTTGGTCTTTGACTAGTTCTATAGAGTACCCAAATTTGTAGAATATATTTTCCCGTAGGAACTCAGCCACCTTTTCTTCTGTTGCTACCTTGATTTCTTTGGTTTCAACCCACTTAGTTAGACAATTAGTGCACACATTGATGTGTTGTTTTTGCTTTTAAGCAGGGTTGATAGGCACAATGAAATATATCCCCCACTTTTCAAATGGCTCAAAGGTCACTTGAGGCTACAGGGGAATTTCATCTCTTGGGGTTGGCTTTCCCATCCTCTGGCATCGATCACACTGACTCACATACTTCTTCACATATTGATGAAGAGTAGGCAAATAATAGCCTTCTTG
Source organism: Pinus taeda (assembly GCA_000404065.3). Taxonomy (NCBI): domain Eukaryota; kingdom Viridiplantae; phylum Streptophyta; class Pinopsida; order Pinales; family Pinaceae; genus Pinus; species Pinus taeda. Next base: position 31,474 of record APFE031399219.1, read on the forward strand.
CAACACTTTGAATGGCGTCCTCTTTGCTACAAAGTGGCCTCCACAAGGCCCATCATGATAGGTCAGAAGGATGTCAAAGACTTCCTCTTCCCTTACATATCTTCTCAAGATTTTATCTCGGCCAAGTTTGAACAGATTGCCCCAAATCAAAGTGAAGGGGGCACCTTTCCTAATTATCTTGCTCTTCTCTTTGGAGGGAAGGTTTGGTGGGAATTGCGTTGACACGAAATAGTTTGCTATATCAAAAAAACATGGGGAGAACACCGATATAGCAAACAAATTCTCATCTGGTAACTGATCATCCACCATGCCTTCATCACCTACAGGGAGATTCATTCTAGACAGAAAGTCAACAACAACATTTTCCTTACCAGGCTTATCAATAATAGTTAGATCATACTGCTATAATAAAATTAACCATCTTATCATTCTAATTTACATCTGGATTGTTCATTAAATATTTAATTGTAGCATGATTATTATGCAAAAATGTTTGATAGCCTGTAACGTAATTCCTAAACTTTTTCAATGAATGCACAACAACAACGAATTCCATTTTTGTCACGATATAGTTTAGCGCAACCTTTGATAGGTTTTTACTAGTAAAATAGATGGCATAAGGCAATTTTTCTTCTTCCTGACCTAAGGTTGCTCCTATAGCTTTATGGGAGGCAACAACATGAATGTGGAAAGGGAGGGCCCAGTTTGGGCCTCTAAGGATTGGTGCAGTGGTTACCTTACCCATTAGAATGTCTAGGGCCTCTTGATAGCTCTTTGACCATATAAATTCAGAATCTTTGGCCAATAATCCAAACAAAGGAGAGGCTAACTTGCTAAAGTATTTTATGAATCTTCTGTAATATCCAGCTAGCCCTAAGAAACTCCTAACATCTCTCTACTTTTGTGGAGGTGGTATCGTTTGATTGATTGCTACTTTATTTGGGTCCACATGTAGTCCTTGCAGAGATATGGAATGACCTAGCAGTCCCTTTAGTCATTAAGAATTCACATTTTTCTAGACTGCGGGATAGGTTCATCTCAATGAATTTGCATAATACTTTGCCTAGGTTAGTTAGGGCCTTTTGGAAATCACATCCATAAGGAGGAAAATCATCCATATAGATCTCCAAAACGTCATGAACTAATTCAGCAAATATACTTAGGAGTGATCTTTAGAAAGTGGCAGGAGTGCTGCATAGGCCAAAAGGAAGGACCCTATAGGAAAAAGTATGCCAAGGATAGGTGAAATTGGTCTTATCATGGTCTTCTGGGCAGATTTAGATCTAGTTGTACCCACTGAATCTATCTAAGAAAGAAAATAAATTCTTCCCTGCCAGGCCATCTAGCACTTGGTCAATCAAGGGTAGGGGAAAATGACCCTTCTTTGTGGCTTCGTTCAACTCCCTATAATCGACACAAATCCTCCACTTCCCATTTTTCTTGGGAACTAACACTAAAGGAGAGACCCACTCACTATTAGAGATAGGGTAAATGAACCCCGCATCTAACAATTTTTGCAATTGTTCTTTGACTATGTATTTGAGGGTTGGATTCATTCTCCTTTGTGATTGCCTGACTGTCTTGCAACCTTCCTTGATGTATATGTGGTGAGTACACACCGAAGGGTGTACTCCCTTCATTTCCTTGTAGCTCCAAGTGAAGGCTTCTAGGTTTTCTTTTAATAGATTACATAGCTATTCCTCCTCTAAAGTAGAGAGAGATGGATTAATCTTCAAGGTTCTTTCTGGGCCAAATTCTATGGTTTCAACTCGGATTGCATTGGAATCAGCCAAGCATAAGTCAATTGGATGATCGTTCAGTGTTTCCTTTACTTCTTCTTCCAGCGGTAGTGAACTAGGAGTTGGACTTTGGAGCAAGTGTTCAATTAAATCATCCTCATCTTGTTGTCCTCCTCCTATGATGGCTTCCAAAGTATAAAGTTTAGAAAAATAAATCTCATCTTCTTCCTCCTCCTCCAACCATAAAGGTAAGTCATGTTCTAGGGAGGGTTGAGTAGGATAGTATAGGACTAATTTTTTGGACATATACCCATTCTTAATGGTCGTATTCCCAGCTTTGTAAGTAATGTAGGCATCATCTGTGGCTATCCATGGCCTCCCAAGGATGAGAGGGTAATTGGTAGGCTTAGCCTTGGGCTGGATAACTAGGAAATCTGCAGGGTACTCCCAAGGATCAATGGAGACCATTACATATTCCATAATTCCCTCAGGGGTGACTGTGGAATGGTCTGCAAGCTGCAACACTGTTGTGGTCTTCCTTAATGACACTTGTAGGTTAAGCTTGAGCATGGTGTCCTTTGTCATCACATTAATAACATCCCCACGATCAATCACAGCATGTGGGACAATGGTGCCATTGATGTGCACATCAACTACAAGGCTTCCAAAGTTTAAGTATTTTGGACATATTTCCTACCATAGCATTAAGTCAGGTAACTGCCCAATGACATTAATGGTAGCGATGTCCCTTTTTCTTCTTCCTGTATGCTTAAAGAACTTCTCCTTAATCAATTTATTGTAACTAGGCACATCTTTGATTGCCTGGAGAAGGGGAATCTTTACACATAAGTTTTTCAATTCCCCCAAAAGTTCAGTTTCTTCTGGGGTAGGTTGGGGTGGTTGGGCTAATATTTCAAGAAAGGGTGGATTTGATTTAAGGTTTCTTTCCTCTTTTTCTTCCTCAATCTCCCTTTGTCGAGAGGGAGGTTGGTTATTTGGGAGAATTCTCTTAGATCTCAGGTTGATCTCTTGAATGTCAACAACATAAGCTAGGTATGATGTCTCTCCACTGTATGTTTGTTTGGTCTACCTATTGTTTGAGTTTGGATTTGGTTGGGCAGGAATCTATGGTTGTCTAGGTGGATTAGAGTGTAGGATTTGTAGTTGGGTAGGTGATGGAGGGAACAGAGCTGGAACTTTGTTGAATTAGGACCTCCACCCTCGGGGTGGGGTATTCAACTGATGTTGTGGTTGATTGTAAGGTTGAAATGACTAACTGGGTGGCTGGGAATGATACTGAGATGCGTAGGCCCAAGGAGGTAGTGTAGACCAGGAAGTATGAGCGGGGGGTCCCTAAAAAGGTGTAGGTGTGGTTTGGTTGGGTATGTAATATGCATGGGATGATCCTTGCATACCCTACTAGTAAGGTCTAGGCCCAGGAGGTCTCATTTGGTTAATGTAGCAAAGTTGCTCAGTGACCCCTTCAGGTCCTTGATATACAACGTTTGAGTCCAGGTAAGGAAGGGCACTTGTCTATGGAGTGGTTTTCTTCACAATCTGAGCAAATCTCAATATAGTTTAATGGGCATTCATTCCTAGGATGCCTTCTCATGCACCTAGGACAGAAGATGGCAAAGGCTCTCTCTGCTTCCTCTTGCTTTCTTTTGATATTCATGGTATCCAATTGCAAGGCAAGGGTTTGTATCATCTCACTTTTGAAGTCCTCCAGCATGTTTCCAATTTCACCTTTGATGGATGAGTTGGAAGATGATGTACCAGCCATAGGTTGACTATTGGGGTAGCTAGCAGATACCTCCTCCTGCTAACATATGTAAGGTGTCTATGATATCTTCCCTTACTCCTCTATGAAAGACCAGCTTCAGTGACTCAGGGTCAAGCGTGCACCTGGCCCTTTTGTAACTAAGCTGGAATATCTCTTTGTAGTCTTCTGGGGATTCATCATGGCCTATGGTCATCTTGAAAATCTCATCCTTAGTTTCTTTTGACGTACAGTAGTCCCTATATTTGTTGTTAAAGGCCTTCTGCATCTGATCCCAAGTTGTTATGATATCTCCAGGTAAACCCATGAACAAGCACAATGTTGTCCCCTTGAGGGTAGATGGAATGAGTTTCAACTTTTTCTCATCATCTGTATAGTCATAGGTTCTATAGACAACAACAAACTCAAAAAGGAAAGTGTCAGGGTCCTCTGTGGTCAAGCCATGGAAATGAGGTAGAGCATAGGGGCTTATGTTCTTCATTTTAGTGTACCCATTGGTTTATCTAATGTGGAAGGCACCCTCAATTCTCTCTCTATTTCCTCCATCATTTAGGTGTTCATCCATTGGTTCAGTAGAAATAGGTTCTTCCTCTTCTTCTTCCCCTATAAGTTCTTCAGATATATCAGGTTGCTCATCTAAGGGTTCTTCCAATTCACAGTCACTGAAAAAGTGAGAAGGTTGGCTGTTGGAAGTGGTGGGGGTATTTGGCAAGAATTTTCCTGAATTATCCCTATTCCTACGAGGCATGAAAGGAAATGTTTTTGTATTTTTGTGAGATTTTTCTTTAAAGATGGAAAGTAATTGCAGAAAGGGAATTGTTGATTAAATGAAAACCACTAAAAAAAGGAAACTACTTGCTAAATTTAAATTTCTAAATAAAATGCTACTGATAGAAAGAAAACTACTTACCGAATTGAGATTCTATTTGCAGGAAAGGAAACTAGATTACTTTTGCAGAAATAAAGTAATTGAAGAAAGTTGGAAACTAGAAAATAGAAGAAAAGAGCAACGACCACTACAACTCTAACACCTCCCCAGTAATGATGCCAAAAAGTGATGAGCCTAGCTATTACAGCAGGAATTCTGCAACTCCTAGGGCTACCATCTTTACTTATCAACACAGGGTTCGTACAAACTTGGAGGTGACTGTGCTATATACACAAGTAGAAGTGAAGGTACTGCTTGTTGTCACTGCTCATCTAGCAAGAGACCCTAGGGGTTCCAAGCCAGACTTCTATAGGGTTAGAAGAAGCTTGATTTTGATGGATGGAGAGCAAACCTAGTCTAGGGGAGAGCCACTCTACTGTAGGAATGAATAAAACAAAACGAAATGCTAAACCTACACCATAACCTAATTAACCATGGAAACAGCTAGACTAAGCAGAATTTTAAAACAACCCTAATCTAATGCTAATTATCTAGGTTGCAGAAGTAAAAGAGCATAAAACAAGACTAAGGGGTCAACAATGGAAACTAGGATGAGTCTGTGTCTAAATGGGAAAACATTTGGAGGTCAAAATGGTGAAAAGAGGACGTAGTGAGCAACGATTCATGGGAACCGCTGGATTAGGTGGGTGGAAAGCGAATGAATGGCTGAGATCGGCCAAGCTAGTTGACCATCGGGTGAAGTGACAACCGTCGGATCAGACAAGGCAGATCGACAGTGGGAGTTAAAGGTGATAAAGTGATTGGGTGATGCGATGGCCGTCAAATCTGGCAATGCAGATCGACGGTGGAGATTGGAGTGCGAGAAGAAAATGTGCAGAAATGACGAGCAGGTTTTGAGGGCGGTAAGCAGTATATTGCGTGCCCTCAAAGCCATAAATGGTTTTCCAAAATTTTATGTGATTAGCTTCCCAACTAAAATGTAGCATGGGGAAACCACTCATATCACGTGCCCTCAGCCAGATAATGTTCAGATGGAAATCCATGTGATATCGCGTGATGGCCATCAGATCTGGTGAGGCAGATCAATGGTGGAGGTTTGACCGAGATAGGTTGTGAGCAGGTGTGCGATAACTGTCGGATCTGAGAAGGTAGATTGATGGTGGGGATTTAAAAGGGAAAAATGTTAGTGCTAAAAGTAAATTGGGCAGTGATTGGTCAATTTTGCTTATGAAAGGTGATTTACCGGCAAAAACCATTTAAGCATGAATTATCAGCTTCAGCTCATGCATTTAGGGCTTAAGGAGAATGACATGGGAATGTGAGTGAGGTCACACGATAGGAAGAGAGTAAAGGAGCAGATGGCCATTAATGGAACAAAGCAATATGAACTGAACCTAGTGACTGCATTAAACAACAAACCCCCTGTGAAAACCAAAACACTATGTTTTTGGGGTTGCTGCAGGGTTTCTTCCTCACATCATGGTCCCAGAGGGAGGAGGTGAGGCTAAGACACTTGTGAGAAACCTTAGAGATCTTTTCTTTGCCAACTTATTGATTAAATGAAAACATAAATGGAACAAACTGAAACACAACTAATATGTTCTACACTACTATAATGACACTGCAACTATTCAAGCAAATGAACAGAAAACAAGAAGCTTCTTAAGTACATGAGTAGGAAAGCCATCAATCCATGCTGAACCACTGTAATGAAAAAAACAAATGAACAATCAAACCATGCATCTATAATGGAAATGAACTGCTTAATTAAATGAACAAAAAATATGAATCTAAGCTAGAATAACAATACAATAAAGACGAGCTTTGGCTGCTAGGGTCAGGCCTTAATGTAAGAGCTTCAGCCCTCTGAATAAATCAGTGCTGACTCAAATCAAAGATCATTTTCATTATAAAAGAACATTGTATTACATGAAAACTGTTACAAGTTTGCACTAGACACAAAGTCCAAATACTTTCTAACTGACTAAAAAAACTGAGGTCCTAAGCCTCTTTATTTATATATCTAAAGTCTCAACAAATTCCCTCAAATTTAGGGAGGTACAGCTCCCAACTTAATGTTAACTTTTCCTTTCACATTCACTAGCTCGGATGTCTTCTAGTAGGGAGGCTGCTTGTACTTCCACTTGCTTGGCTCTCTCTTAGTACTACTGATTTGGTTGTTTGTACTTTCAGCTGATAGAGGGATATTCGAATCGATGGGTAGTAAATGAGGATTTATGATGTAGGAGCATCCAACACCCTTAGCCAAAGGGAGGAATCCAAAGCGAAGGAAGAGGAAGACGTGGACCAGGGAACAAAATAGGGAAAAATCTATTTTAAAACAGATTTAAAGGATGAAATGGATAAGTCTCGAAGACTTTATAAAATGTAATCTACCATGTGTTATATGCATGCATGCATATGAGAGATTTCAGGGTTTTGGCTAGAGGATTGATCATATCCTTTCATGATCTAATCTAATAATGCTTCCATATATATAAATGTGTGTCGTGAACATGCGTGTTCAGAACAGAGAGATAGAGTTATATAGATAGAAATTGTGAATTAGGAGTGTTGTAAAGTATTCAAGAGGAGACTTTGTTCTAAGGCTAAAATGCCTTAGCTATAATTGTACTACGTATATAATAATAAATATGTGTTATGTGTTTACACCATGTCTGTGTAATATATCTCTTTTCAAGTCTATTTCATATATCAGCATGAATGGTTTAAATCTCAAATGCATGCATGTGATCGACCTTTGACCACATTAGGATCAATGGGGATCTAATGAAATATTGTTATATATATATATGAATGTTGTGTGTGAAGACAGATCTGACAGAGAACAATGCTTAAACACAGAAATCCATTAAGCGGCAGACGAATGCGAAGAAGATTAAGTTAAAGAAGGAATGGTTGAGAATGCACAGGAGTCGTTAGATCTGTTAGATCAACGGTCTAGATGAAGTCACTGATGAACAAAGACCTTCTATCAAATCAACAAAAACCTTTGGATATTATTGGAACCAACCTTGATAACAATGTGATGAGCAACCACCGATGATACAAGGACTGTTGGATCGAAAAAGGATCAATGGCAGAGATGCAATCGGTGATCGCATATCAAGAAGTTCAAGGAATGCTGGTCTGTGGAAGGGTCGATAAGTTAATGGTGACATCACTGATAAGCTAATCGGTGATCGGGTAGTCGAAGTCTGGAGGAGATCAGAGGTTAGTGTTGGAACAACACTGTAGATGGACCCAACGCAGAGATAGGCATGGACTTATACTATTTGAAGTCCAGTGCATGGGTTCGTAGCGGGTCTTTCATGGTTTTTCCATGTATTTCCTGTGTCCGATAGTGTATGGCCATGGGGTTTCAAGGCTTAAAAGAATATGAAAAGCTCTTGATAGTGTGAAAGACTGATAATATTATATGGTGTCGGGTCTAATGTAAGTCCATGGTTAAATGCTGAAGGCCTTATGAACGCTTTCGATAGGCTTTGTGGGCCCATAACCCAAAGGCCTCAAGATCAATTTGTTTAGGGAAAGAGATTTGGATTAACCCCCAAATTCTCTTTTTCATCATTTGGTATTTGGTATCAGAGCAGATGAAGATTCTGCATACAAAGGAATATTAAAGAAGGATTCCAGAGAGAAGGAAGAGGAGCAGGAGGTATAGTTGATAAAGTATGGAGAATTATGGTCTTACTGTCACATAAAGAACAACAACAAAAGGTGAGAAGATTGCAGAAATATCCTAAGAGAAAGGAGTGCTCAAGAGAAGCTGAGAACAACTTCCAACTATGGTTGGGTAGAAGTTGTTGAGGCAGCTCCACAGTTGCGATTGTGGGTAGAGTTGTCTTAGAGATAAAAATTCCAGCAAAAGAAGTGTTGGGTAGAATTGTTAGTCAACGAGAGGTTCGAGGAGAGAACCATAGAACTTGTGAAAACACCAAGTCTAGAGGAGATCTTGGTGAGGAAAGTGGTAGCAGGGAGGACTGTTGTTGCAGAGGCTTGGTTTCAGCTCACAAAAAAACCATGAAGGCAGTTCCACTAAAGAAGAAGAATAATGCAATGGGTAGAATTGCTAAGGACCAGGAGAATCATATGACCAGGAGGTCATAAATTTTTGTGCCTCGGGAATCTAATGCAAGAGCATCCAGCACCCTTAGTTAAAGGGAGGAATTCAAAGTGAAGGAAGAGGAAGACGTGGACCAGGGAGAAAAACAGGGAAAAATCTATTTTAAAACAGATTTAAAGGATGAAATGGATAAGTCTCAAAGACTATATAAAATGTAATATGCCATGTGTTATATGCATGCATGCGTATGAGAGATTTCAGGCTTTTGGCTAGAGGATTGATTGGATCCTTCTGTGATCTGATCCAATAATGCTTCCATATATATGTGTGTGTGTGTGTGTGTTGTGAACCTGCGTGTTTAGAAGAGAGAGACAGAGTTATATAGATAGAAATTATGAATTCAAAGTGTTGCAATGTAGTCAACAGGAGACTCTTTTCTAAGGTTGAAATACCTTAGTTGTAATTGTGTTGCGTATATAATAATAAATATATGTTGTGTTTTTACAGTGTGTCTATGTAATATGTCTCTTCTCAACTCTGTTTCAATATACGCGTGAATGGTTTAAATCCTGAATGCATGCATGTGATTGACCATCGACCACAGTAGGATCGATGGCGATCTAATGAAATATTTATATATATATAGGAGTGTCATTTATGAAGACAGATCTGGCAGAGAACTCTGTTTAAACACAGAAATCCATCAAGTGATGGATGAATGCGAGGAAGATTAAGTTAAAGAAGGAACGACTGAGAATACACAGGAGCTGTTGGATTTATTAGACCAATGGTCCAGATGAAGTCGCTGATGAACAAAGACATTCTATCACATCGGTGGAAACCTTTGGATATTATCGGAATCATGCTTGATAACAATGTGATGATCGATTGCCAATGAAACAAGGACCATTGGATCGAGAAAGGATGAATGGTGGAGATGCGATCGACGATCACATATCAAGAAAGTCAAGGAATGGTGGTCTACGGAAGGACTGATACGCCAATGATGATATCGCTGATAAACTAATTTGCGATCAGGTAGTTGGAGTCTGCAGGAGATTAGAGGTCGACATTGGAACATCACTGTAGATGGACTCAACGCAGAGATAGGCTCGGACTTATAATATTTGAAGTCCAACAAGTGGGTTCGTAGTAGGTATTTCATGGTTTTTCCATGTATTTCCTGTGTCTGACAGTGCATGGCCACAGGGTTTTAAGGCTCGAAAGCATATGAAAAGCTCTTGATAGTGTAAAAGCCCGATAATATTATATGGTGCCGGGTCTAATGTAAGTCCACGGTTAAAGGCTGAAGGCCTTATGAATTCTTCTGATAGGCTTAGAGGGCCATAAACCATAGGCCTTAGGATCGATATTATTTAAAGGAAAGGGATTTTGGTTTACCCCCAAAATCTCATTTTCATCAATTTACCTTTTGTAATTCCTCTTCATTGTCCCATTCGAGTTTTTACCAAGGTCTTTTACCATAGTTCCTTGCTGTTACCTTTTATTCCTGCATTACATGCACATTAGACCACAAAGAAAAATATCCAACTCTTACTCATCTCATAAGTAAAATATAATCAAAAGTATGCAATAAGTTGTGAGAATAGTTCGTTTGACTAATCTAGGAGTTGAATTAAGGCCCTTATAACTACTTAATGATGAGGCTCATCAATGACCATGATGGAATAATGTTGTTTCACTATCTTCAACAACCCTGTGATGAAATCGATGGAAATAACCTCCAATTTCCACTCTCAAATTGTGAATGGATGTACCAGTACACATGGATGTTTGCATTTTTCTTTCACCTGCTGATAGTCAAAACACCTCGCCACAAACTCTGCTACATCCCTCTTCATATTTGGCGAATAGTAGAATCTCTTCATCGATGTCAGTGTCTTCTGAAAACCTAGGTGACCTGAATATGGTTTCCCATGAAACTCCCTCAAGATCACCTTCTTGAGCTCACTATTGTATGGTACATATATCATATCTCTGAACCTGAACAATGCATCTATTGTAAGAGAATAATGTATACCTGGTGCACCTACACCTGTACATGTACCTATACTTCCAACTGTATGTATAGCACTACATGTACCTATACCTGTACTTGTACTTGTATCTATACCTATAATATCACTTCTACCTATACCAGCACCCTACTGCAACCTGTGCACAATCTCCATATACTTGACATCCTATTGTCCTTCCTACGAGATCCTATCATGCAAGTTTGTCCCATAGGAGCTTTGAGCTTCCATGTGATGTACCTATACCCATCTATTGAGAGCATCCGCTACCCTGTTCTCTTTACCTTTGATGTATTGGATCTCAAAATCAAACTCACTGATCATGGCCAACTATCTAGTGTGCATAGCATTTAGATTTGTCTGGTCGAACAAATACCTCAACTCAATGTGATCACTCATAAGTACAAACCTCCTTCCAAGAATATAGTGTCTCCACATCTTCAATGCATATATGATTGCGGCCAATTCAAGATCATGTGTTAGGTAGTTCTACTCATGCTCCTTTAGTTTCTGGGACTCATAGAATACCACCTGCCCATCTTAACTAAGGACTCCACCAAGCTATCTCTTGCAAGAATCGGTGCATACCACAAAGTCTTTGTTCAAATCTGAAATTTGTAACACTAAACCATGTGTCAATAACAACTGAAGCTTCTCAAAGCTATCCTCACACTACTCTGTACATTCGAACTTCATACCTTTCCTTTGTAATGATATAATAGGATAAGAAATTTGGGAGAAGTTCCTGATGAACCTCCTATAATAGCCTACATCTCACTTCATCCATACTTTTAGGAGCTACCCACTCCATGATGGCCATTATCTTCTCTCGATCTATTGCAATTCCCTCCTTAGAGATAACATGTCCCAATTAGTGTACATTAGTCTGAAAGAAACTACGCTTGATGAGCTTAGCATAAAAATGATGCTCCATGAATAACTTCAACATTGCCGCTAAATGCTCAACATGTTCTTCCTCATTTTTAAAATATACAAGTATCATCAATGAAGACAATAGCAAACTTATCCAAATATGGAAACAATGCATTATTCATCAAGCACATGAATATAGTTGGAGCATTAGTTAAGCCAAATGGAACAACAACAAACTCATAATTTCCATACATGGTCCTTAACACAATCTTGTAAATGTACTCCTCTTCGATGCGTACCTTATGGTATATTGATCTCAAGTCAGTCTTTGAGAACACTGTTAATCCCTTCAACTAATCAAAAAAGTCACCTATCCTCGACAAAGAGTACCTATTATTGATAGTCACTTTGTTAAACTTCCTATAATCAATGCATAATCTAAGAGTACCATCTCTCTCCTGTACAAACAATACCAGTGTGCCCGAAGGTGATATACTTGGTCTAATGTATTTGTTGTTGAGCATTTCCTTCAACTACAACTTTAACTCAAGCAACTCAGGTGTGATCATCCTGTAAGGTGATTTTAATGTTGTAGCTTCCCTTCGTAGTAAATCGATAGAAAAGTCTATCTCCCTGTAAGGTGGAAACTCTATGATGTCCTCAGGAAATACATCCTGAAACTGCTGGAAAACTGGGTACCTGTTCAACACATTGGCATCTGAAACCTCCTTACCCTTATCACTAGAAATGTGTATTGAAAATAGCTTGCACCCCTTCTTGCAGCTACGCTTTTCTTGCATCGTTGTCGCCATCATAACTGATGTGTCTTTCTTCTTACCCTATAAGAATCTTGGTTCCCCATTGTCATCAAAATGCTCAATAACTTTATCATAGTATTCTACCTTGGTTCTATGAAGATACAACAAATCCATGCCCAACAACATCATATATGAATCCAACAATAATACATTGAAATGTGTTGTGGTAGGTATACCATTTAAGTCAAATGTGCAAGCTCTTACCCAATGTTGAACTCACTCCTTTGTATGTGTAGCCAACTGCACTAACCAAGACTCCGCATGAAATTCCTTATTGAAACCACACTTATCCGCCAAGTCAGTAATAACATAGCTATTATTAGATCGAGGGTCAATTAAGATAGAAATAACTGCATCAAAAAGCTTATTGTCCATCTCAATGATATATGTCTCATGTTCTACTTACCTGTTGTCCATTGCTGCATAGATACGTGGAATACTTTGACCAACATATCCAACAATATGTGCCTCTTATGCACTATATATATTATACCTTCCACCTTGATGCGATAGAAAATATCTCCTAAGGTGTTCCTCACCACATGTCTGATATTTCAATTGACTAGTACCCTCACCTCTATGTTGTGGTTGCTGTTATGACTCATGTCCCTATCTAGGTGCATTAAATCTCTTTTTCATGCCTCATTTTTTTCCCATCTCCATGCTTAGGTCTTTTTCTCTTAGGCTGCCATTTACCTATACCTTTGTCTTTTCCCTTCCATCCACACTGAGATTCATTCTTACGCTTTGACTGCTCATAGCTATTGTTCAATTTCCTAATGACTTCCTCAAGTGACCAAGGCTCATCATATTCAATCCGATCTCTAAATTCTAATCAAAAACCACTGAAAAATCTATGAAATTTATCCTTTTCATAAGTAATATATGGTACATACCTCAATAGCTCCATAAATTTGGTCGTGTAAACTTCAAATGTCATTGGTCCCATCTTTAGCTCAACGAATTCTTTTTCCATACTTTCGTAGTACCTTTCTGACAAGTACTTATTCCTGAAAGGCCTCTTGAACTCCCACCGAATCAAGTTGTCTGTCTTGATGTCTTTGACCTACTTAACATATTGTCACCAAATGTTTGCTTTACCTTTCAAGCTGAAGATAGCTATTATGACCTTCATGTATATGCATACTCATGCAACTCAAATAATTTTTTCATCCCAAATATCTAAGCCTCTATATCTTTCGGCTTCTTCACATCTCCATAAAAAGTAGGTGGTTTTTATTTCTTGAATTCATCCGATAGGTAGCCCCTATCATTCCTCCTGTAAGGATGATAATGATGATGATAATGATGTATATCAAAACCAGAACTAGAATAGTACTTGTACTCATCGCCTCTCCTATCCAAAGTGTTCAACAACCTACCATCTCTCACTATATTAGATCTATATGATGTTGGGTGCTAAAAGGTGTCTTTTAAAACTCCTAATTGCCTCACATTAATTAACCTGGGTAAGTCTTTTTATTCCAAGAGTGTACACAATATGTGCAAGCTATAATTCCAGACAGTAATGCTTTAAAATAAGTTATCAAATTCAATACAAGAGTAAACGGATGTAATCATAAATCTCAAGCCCGTAACTTTAAGGGAAATAATTAATCTAAGCATCATCACTCAATCTCAAACAAAACTATAATTCAATCTTAATCAACCAATTCAAATGATAATCAACCAAGAGCATTGTAACATTAACTGAGCTCTTTCAGTTGGAATTAAACTACTGGATAGAAGGAGATCATTCAATCAATCACACTCTATTCTTTAATTAACTAGAAATGATTCTTTAATTGATAACTAATTCAATCCACAGCATGAATTAAATAAAACCAAATAGGATTGCGCATTAATGAAGTGAATACCATAAATCCGAATTAATGAAAATAAATCAACTGCAAAGATGTAAAGCAGAATAAACTTGCAGGAAATGGAAAAAGCATAAAGCAAGGAACAACAGTAATATCCACCAGAGATCAGGCCCTAGCCACCAACGAACACTACTTAGCTACTTTAGAATATCTGAATGAACAACAACGGACGTTATGTATTAATCATCAAAGTCACTTGTCATTACAATACGATCTTGTTCTTTAGAATCATGCTTCTATAAATTAAACTTATAATTGAAGTATAAGATGAGAGAGCCCTCTTCAGTTTTCCCTTTTATAGTCAAAAGAAAAAAAGATAAATGTGATCCCTCAGGATCAAGAGATGCTGAGTGATTCACAACTAAATGCTATCTTCAGAAAATTCTTCCATCTTGCGTTGATCTTCTTGATTTGTTTCTTGGTTTGACCACACACAATGCATCTCATTTCCCTTGATTAGCTTTTTCTATTCCGACTTTGGAACAACAACTATTCCATCTATTGTTTTTCACCACAAAAAGTAATGAGAGTTATTTTGGTCGGTCAAATCATATCAAGAGCAGTTTCATTCATTCCTTATTAAAATCCTATCAATATGTTATTATATCATGGCACAAAATGGATAAGAAAGGAGGGAAAAGACAATAATCAAGAGTAAATACATACCTATTGCAAGGCTCAACATACTCCCTTGTTTACTTTTTTTCATGTCCTCATGAAAAATGAATAGTTCCTATGTAATGTAGTTAAGGAGTAAGCTAGAGAAAAGGTTTGTTTATCAGGCTTGAAACCATGATGTTGTGCTAGATTTGCAAAGGTTGTCTTTTTGTGTCCTTCAGGTAACTCATAGTCAGACTGATACCCTTCAGGAGGATACCAAATAATGGGACACCTAAATTGACATCCCAACCAATAATGCCCTTCCCTCAAGATAATATTGTTGTATGTGATTAACCGGCTCACAACAACTTTGAAATTCCCATAATTAAATGGTTCTCTTTCCTTAACATTGTTAGTTGAGACTGTCCATCTCATTTTGGATGTAGTCAGGGATCTTTCCTGGATGGAGAGGAAATATGCTATTCCTTTCTGTAAAATTTCCTTATGTATGGGCCCTAAGATTTTAATCATGCCTTCTTGCGTCACCAGCCTTTTACGTTGAGCAAACAGTTGCAAAGGGTGAGTAGGCTCACTCCTTACCCAGAGATCCAACTCATGGTCCTCTCTTTGGAACGAATTAGATGCCTTAAACGACCTAAGTTGATTAACTGCAAAAGAGATAAAAGCCTGGAATTGAATATTTCCAACAAAGGGGCTAGGATTCTTATCCACTTCTTCTTATAATATGAAATTATGCAGATAAAATTCACAAATAAGCCTTTATACTTTTTCCCCATGTTCCTTACAGCTACTTATAAAATCTTCAGTTATCTTTAATTCAATTGGCTTGCCAGCTCTTACGGCTTTAATCTTTAACAATAAGTATCGTTCTAATAAGAACATGGCATAATTTGTGGCAAGAGACCTACATGTCATGACATATGAATATAGCGAGAAAATGGTGTCTATCTAATTCCTAACTCTATCCAGCTTGGTCTTCACCTTCTTTAGCTTTTCTTCTTCCTGTCTAAATCTATCAAAAGTCCCATTCTCAGTTATGGTTAATTCCCTAAACTATTTCTGCAACTCCTAATATTTTTACAGGGGAACTGTCTCGTGTTCACGTCATTCTAGAGCAAGTTGGGCTTGCATCAGTTCTTCCTGTAGATTCAGAAGAATAGGGACTTTTCTTGATAGAATATCCTTGGCTTGCTCTTTTGTATGAGTGCCTGTGCTACGAGAGGATATTTCCTTGGTTTGTACTTCCTTATTATGGGAGGACCAACCCTCTGTCTGAACGGATGCATCCGCTAAGTCTACATGTAAATTTTCTTGGGTGGCTATTGTTTGAGTAGGAATGAATTCGGTTTTGGTTTCTGTTGGCCTACCCTTACATATTTCCATTTGTGGAGCCACAGTGACTATGTCAGGAATAGTGTTCTGGACTTTTCCATTTGTAATTTCTTTAATCTTCCAATGTAGCCTTTTAACTTTCTCTTGAAGCTTTTGGTATTTTAGCCTCAGCTTCTTTATTTTTGCTTTAGCTACTCAACTCTTTCGAGGAGCATCTTTTACACTAACAGGCTTATCAATAGCTTCTGTATCTAAATATTCTTGTTGTTTATCATGGCTGTGTTCCAATAGAACTGTGTCACTTGACTGGTTGTCAGATTCATGAATAACTTCTATGTCTGCTTCCTTTTCTTGGTTTGTAGCTTCTGAAGAAGGCATAAATTTTGTATGCCCGGAATCCTTTGGGGATTGAGCTTCCATTAGGTTAGGATCAAGTGATCCTCCAGGCTGCATGTATGCATTTAGAGTTTCCAGGACCTAGGCCATCCCTGTCTCAAAATCCTGCAAAATATCATTTTGGGGGCTCATGGTTGATGTTTGAGGAGGCTCTTCTTCATTTTCCAGTTCATCATCAAAGTGTTGCGCCCTTACTTGCTCTGAGTCCACTCTATCCTATTCCTCGAGTTCTTGTTCTGAATTGGCCTCTTCCCTAGGTTTTGATTTTGAATGAAACCCTTCCCCTTGTTCAGGTTCTTCTTCTGGTTCCAACTCAGAGTCCTGTATACTAACTGGTCTGGATGGCTCTGCAGGTTGTTCGTTGCTATCCTATGGATTTACAGACATTCTTTGGGCTATATTTAACCTTGTATATTTCTTGCACTTATGGGGTTCAATGTTTGAGTGGGTAGTCCTTTTCCTTTTCAGAACAAGGCTCTGATGGCTTATCTCCAAGATTGCAGGATTTTGGATTACAGGGTTTTGACTAATCTCTAGGGGTGCTACGAGACCATCCCAAGTTAAGTTTTGTTGGACAAGGCTATGGCTAACAATTATTCTAATCAATCCATGGTGGCTAACTACGGTTTCAGGGTGCCTATCTCGTCATATTCTTTCAGCAGTATCATGCAACAATGAATTCAAGAAAGATGGCAGATTAACAGTGAGGTTTAGTTTTAAAATAGCTAAAAGTTTGAGTTGTCATGGTCTTACCATGTCTCGTTATCCATTACAGGTAATGTACCTTTGGACAACACTTTCTAACTCATGCCATAGTTCTGCCAGAGAAGATGGTTGTATTCCCTTTCCTTTCTTGGTTAATTCCTTGTCTGCATCTCTGAAAATGTCCACCGTGTCTTGCAACATTTCGTGTTTTTTGGGCCATATAATTCCTTTTGCCGGTAGCCCAGATACTTCAGCTATTACAGTGTCTGATACTGTGATTCTTCTACCTCTCACTAGGGATTTCTCATTCTGCAGATGCTATAGAAACTTAATAGTGATTTCCTCACTAGGGGCTAAAATATTGTGAAATATGATATCCACCTTGCGTGGACCAGAATTTCCCTGGCTCTGTCGAAGACTTCCAACACCAAAGGTTCTTGACACATTGTCTTACCACCCATAATGCTTGAGTTCTTCCTACTATTGCAAAGGATTAGTGCAGTGGAAAAGACACAACAATAGACGACAACAGAGAGATAGAATAACACATAGTTGTAACAGATAAGTTTTACAATGTTAAACTACATTTCTATGAGAATTAATTAATTCGAGGACTATTATTTTGCCACATGCCACCTGATCATAGAATAGCATATCAACCTATGAAATCCAATAAAACAACTATAACGCATGCACGCGTGTAATGGATGTCCCCTCTGTCCTTCAAGATGAAAGGTCACCTACGACCGAATGGACAGGGAAATGTTGTTCTGATGGCAACGTACAAGGGTGAAAGATACGACAGTAAATGAGACATAGTACGTATAATAATGAAATGACTGTAAAATGTATGGATACAATGAACGTGAGGCATGTAATGATGGTTATTGATAAGAGACAAGATACTTTGGTTGATGATAGGTTATGCAGTAAGGAAAAAGGTCAACAATATGCAAGAAAAAGATGCTTTGCTGACGATATTCTGGCTGAAAATGAAATGATTGATTAAAAATATTAACTCATGGATAAAGGTTCAAGGTAGGGAGAAATTGGGAAATAATTTCTCTGATAAAAAGAAAAGTAAGAAGAGGGTATTATAATAATTATTGATGTTGAAAATAGAACTTCAATACCATAAGCAAAGCTTCTATTGCCAACAGGCATCCATAGCTTTGACAAAGTTTCTTTTTAATCCATATGAGCCAAGATCCTCAATTTATAGTTGGAAAATTCAATTGTTGTTTCTACAGAAGAGATCAGTGTGCTGGCATGGTAACCAGATGACCACACTGCCATTCACTGGAAGGTAACAAAAGTGATCAGGCCAACTTGTGATGAGACCCCATTTTCTAAGGATATTTTAGCCATCTAATGGATCATTACCCTGGTGTGGTGGCCATAGTGGGAATGTCACATTTCTACATCCTTATCAACATGGTAGGCTGGCTCTTAATGAGAACCCCTATCCTCTATCTGTAGGCAAAATTTTGTTGTTATTACACATTTTTATAATAAATAGAGGGAGTTTCAATACTCCTTAATAGTAGGGATGGTGGAAGAAGTTGAACATGTCAATAGAAAAAAATATACCCATAATCTAAATTATAATATACAGAGAGGATTATAACCAGGAGGGGTGGAACCAACATGGTAAAGATGATAAATAAGTATCATATACAACCGAAATCAATATAGTAAAGTAATATATAAATAATTGTGTCCCCCCTTAAAAAAAAAAACCTATCATCAAGAATTTGTCTTGTTAAAGATCATAATGTTAAGGGTATTCACCTGCTTCAATAGAATCCATAATTCTTGTCCTCATAAAAGTATTGTACTTCATGCCATAAAAGGGAATCAGAAAAATAGGGTTGAGATGAGCTAGGAATAATTCTGTAAGCACTATTCAACATCACAATAATGCAAGGAAAAGGGTGTTGTTTACGAAATACACAACTTCAAGAAGCAAACATGTTGTTCCAAAAATGGAACAATAGCTGTTCAAAAGTGGGAACAATAAAACATGCTAAGAGAAAAAGGTGTTGTTTTAACAACAAACAACAAAAAGTGTTGTTCCAAAGTTGGAATAGCAAACATGCAAAAAGTGTTGTTCCAAATTTGGAACAGTAAAAAAAAATGCAAAAAGTGTTGTTCCAAAGTGGGAACAACAAAAATGAAAATGTGTTGTTCTGAAGTGGGAACAGTAAAAACGAAAAAGTGTTGTTCCGAAGTGGGAAGAACAAAAAAGAAGTGTTGTTCCGAAGTGGGAACAAAAACAAAAAAATGAAAAAGTGTTGTTCTGAAGTGGGAACAGCAAAAACGAAAAAGTGTTGTTCCGAATTGGGGACAAAAAGAAAAGTGTTGTTCCAAAGTGGGAACAACAAAAAAAAAAGAATTGTTTTTTCGAAGTGGGAACAACAAAAACGAAAAAGTGATGTTTCGAACTGGGAACAAAAAAAAGAAAAATTGTTGTTCCGAAGTGGGAATAGCAAAAACGAAAAAGTGTTGTTCAAAGTGGGAACAACAAAAATGAAAAAGTGACGTTCTGAAGTGGGAACAAAAAAAATAAAAAAGTGTTGTTCCAAAGAGGGAACAACAAAAACGAAAAAGTGTTGTTCCAAAGTGGGAACAACAAAAACAAAAAAGTTTTGTTCCAAAGTGGGAATAGGAAAAACAAAAAAGTTTTGTTCCGAAGTGGGAACACTAAAAACAAAAAAGTGTTGTTCCGAAGTGGGAACAACAAAAA
>APFE031399219.1:53521-82697 GCA_000404065.3 Pinus taeda
CCTCACAGCTACAGGAATAGTAACCTTCATCGGTTTACTATCCTGCATATTAAACCTCTGCAGTATTGTCTCGACGTACTTCCTCTAGTTTAACCAAAGCTTCTTCTTTGCCCGATCTCTTTTAATTTCCATGCCCAAAATATAGTTTGCAGCACCGAGATCTTTCATGTCGAATTTGGAGGACAATTGGGTCTTCCAATCCTGGATAATTTCTTTGTTCATTTCCAACCAACAACATATCATCCACATACAAGACCAGATAAATAACACGGTCACCAATTAATTTAAAATACACACAGTGATCTGCTTTGCTTCTGGTGAAGCCAAGTCCCCGTATAAATGTATCAATTTCTGATACCACATCCTTGGTGACTGTTTTAACCCATACAGAGACTTCTTTAACTTGCATACTAGTTCTTTCTTACCCTTCACCGCAAAGCCTTCAGGTTGCTTCATGTAGATTTCCTCTTCCAAATCCCGTGAAGAAATGTTGTCTTCACATCCATCTGTTCTACCTCAAAATCAAAAGTCTAGCCAGCACATGATAAGTAATCTAATAGAAGTTACCTTGACAACAGGAGAAAAAATATCACCAAAATCAATTCCCGGCACCTGGGATAACCTTTTGCTACCAACCGAGCTTTGTATTTCTCCACCTTCCCTTCTGCATTTGTCTTCTTCTTGAACACCCATTTGCTGCCAATGGGTTTCCTTCCAGTCAACAACTCCACCAGATCCCAAGCCTCATTTTTGTGCAAAGATGCCATTTCATCAACCATGGCCTCTTTCCAGAGTTTTCCATCCTCTGAATCCACTGCTTCCTTCACAGTTCTGGGATCTTCATCAGTAACAGACAAAGCAAAGTTTGAATAGAAAGCAGATGGACTATACCTTTCTGGCTGCCTTCTTTCTCGAGTTGATTTTCTCATAGCCGGAGTTTGTGGCTCTTCATCTTCTGATTCCTCCTCTGCTACAGAGTCTGATTCTTCCTCCTTTAGTTCAAACTCTATCTTCACAGGTTCCTTTGGTTGGACTTCATGTTTAATAACATCTTTCACCTCTCTGAACACCACATCTCGCCTGTACACAACCTTCCTTGTTACTGGGTTCCAAAGCTTATAACCCTTTAAACCATCCTTATACCCAATAAAGATGCACTTTCAGATTACTATCCAACTTGGTTCTTTTCTCCTTTGGAACATGTACATATGCATCACATACAAATACCCTCAGATGTGAAAGAGAGGGTTTCTTACCAGTCCATACCTCTTGTGGAGTCTTATCCTCCAATGTTGATGAAGGTGATACGTTGACTAGGTAACATGTTGTCTCCACTACTTCTGCCCAGAATATCTGTCCTAAATCAACACCATTGAGCATGATTCTTGCCCTTTCCATCAACGTCTTGTTCATTCTTTTTGTAACTCCATTTTTCTATGGTGTGTATGGAGTAGTCTTTTGCCGTGCTATACCACACTTCTTACAGAATTCTTCAAATTCCTTGATGCAAAACTCTCCACCATTATCTGTCCTCAACAACTTTATCTTCTTCTTTGTCTGGTTTTCCACCAGAGCCTTAAATTCTTTAAACCTACCAAAGACTTTAGATTTCTTCTCAAGGAAATATATCCATGTATTCCTTGAGTAGTCATCTATAAATGATACATAGTACACAGACTTACCCAGTGATGGAACCTTCACAGGTCTGAACACATCACTGTGCACAAGTTCTAATATATGTTTCACTCTCTTACCACCAGAGGGGAAACTCACCTGATTCTACTTCCCATATACACAATTTTCACAGAAATCAAAATCTAGAGAGCTATTACTCATACCTTCTACCATACCTTTAACATGAAGCATTCGGAGGCCCTTCTCTCTAATATGTCTAGGCCTTTGAAGCCACAACATGCTCTTCTAACTAGAGACCACTAGATTTTCTACTCCACTTTCAGTAACCACAAAACTGTTGCAGCCATCAGTAATAGTGCTACCTTGCAGCTTGTACAGAGTTTCAATTCGAACTCCCTGCATCTCCTTGAACCATTTTGCAGGTATCCTTCTCGAACACTGTTTTTACATCTGCACCATGGAAATCCGTTTTCTGGCCAATGTAGGAATATTGAGAACACCCAGAAGTTTTCTAACCCTTCCACCTTGCAACTTCAACTTTAATTTTTCATGACCAATGATTCTAGCCTTCCTATCATTGCCCAAGGAGACATCACCACCATCATATTTCTTATACTCGTAGAACCACTCTCCATGGGGAGTGAAGTGAAAGGATGCACCTGAGTCAATCAACCATGCCACATGACCTACATGTGTACTTAAAGAAGTCAAGTACACATCCCCACCTTCATCTGAGGTGGTTTTCACCTCTGCAGAAAGAGCATCATCAGATCCCTTTCCTTTGTCAAGAGCTTTATATTTATAATCCATTTTGTAGTGTCCTTCTTTTTTGCATTTCCAACACACCACCTTTATAGGTTTTCTTGTAGATTTAGATCTCCCTCTAGATTTAGATCTCCCACTCGATGACTCACTTTTTTTTCTATTCTGGGAATGTCCTTATACGGACAAGGCATCACCATTCTGGCTCTCCATATTTTTCCATTTCATCTCCTCCGTCAGCAAGGATGAGACTATTTCATCAAACTGTAGGGCAATTGCATTGCTACCTATTGCAATAACCAAACTATCCCACGAATCTGATAGAGAACACAAAAAACTGATGCACTTATCTTAATATGAAATTTTAATATCAACAGATAATAACTGGCTTACCACAATATTAAATGCATTTAGGTATTCTGTCACCAAGTTTCCATCTTTCATCCTCAGGTTATACAACTTTTTCCGTAGGAACATTTTATTCACCAGACACTTATATCGGTACAAAGTCCCTAACTTATCCCACAAAGCCTTCGCCATACCTTCCCCTGATACATTCAACAATACTGAATCTAAGACACACAATCGTATTGTGTTGTTAGCCTTCTGATCCAACTCCTTCCATTCTTCATTTAACACTCTCGTTGGTTTAGTACTTGGATCTATCACGACCCACTGATCCTTATGCACCAACAGATCCTCCATCTTGAGTTTCCGTAACTCAAGATTCCGACCATTAAATTTCTTGATCTCTATCTTTCCACTGCTTGCCATTGTCTTTCACCACCAGAATCAATCCTGCGGATCTCCCACTAAACAGGGTCTACCATAGGCCCAAGCGAAACCCCTCAGCAACAAAGGTGCCCCCTTGAAGCCAAAACACCTCTGATACCAAATGTAGGTTTTAACCCCAAATAGAAGTTACCTACATATGAATTCTAAAACACAAAAAATAAACAATGCGAGAGCATTACACATAAAACACATATACATAGATATTTTCCCTTGGATCCCAAAATTGGGACTGCTAGCTTGATTTTTCATTATATTCCTTTCAATGTTACAATACATATTTATACATGCTAAAGCATCTAGTACCATGGACCGAAAACCATTGTGCCCAAAACCATGGACCGAAAACTATCGCATCCAAAACCATGTACGAAAATCATGCACAAAACCATAGGTAGCTCAACCCCCAGACCCCAGAGAAGGGGGGCTACCGGCACCCCTCAAGCCCCCTGTGACCCCCGCGCTATGCAATCGACACAATGAAGTGGGGGGCTCTACCCCCCCCTCTAACCCCCCAGTTAACTACGTGGGCTAGTCGTGGAAAGAATATAACACAACCCAACAAAGTTGATTTACCAATTTACCCAACGGGGTCCATAGTTTGGTGCTTCATCTCCTAGGGTTAGGTTTTTGGATGTTTAGGGTTTTCCATTGTTTCTAAACAATAAATAAGCTTTCAACCCTCATTGTAAGAGTTTAGAGGCATGTATCTACTGCGTCTCTTCTCATAGATAAGCTACCATCGCCCTAGCTGGTTTATTTCCATTTCTATTTGTAAGCATATTTCAATATTTTACATTAATGAAATGAAGTATTATTTTTGTTGTATCTCTGTATTTATGGTTATCTCTATAATTTTTTGCGTTCCTATTTAAATCTGGATCAGTGGTATCAGAGTGGTCTACTCTTTCGCTTTTTTTATTTGCATGTCCCCTACGAGGTTGGGATATACGGAGCTAGGGCTTGATTTGGTTGAACCTTTGCAAGATCAGCCTCGCAAATCTTGACGACCTCCCATGGCGGATGAAAATAAAGATGAGGGGGTAGGACATCCTATCAAAATCTTGTTCGAGTGACAAAGGAACACGATGATGGAAAAATTTACCCAAATTCTTCAGTAGCTTCCCAGGGGCGTTGCATCGGCTTCCAACAACTACTCTGAAAATGGGACACCCTTTAAGGTAAAAGTTAACTTTGAAATCCCCATATTCGAGGGTCAGATAGACCTATATGCCATAGATAAATGGTTAAATCTGCTAGAGGGTATTTTTCTATTCATTATTTTTCCAGCTAGGAAAATATTACTTTCTCTCTTCTCAAAGCAGCCTCCCACATCAAGGATTGGTGGGAAACCTACTACGAGCAGAAGGATGAAAGTAATAGCTCACTACTTTTAGCTGCACCCACTTGGAATTCATTCCGGGATGCCATCAAGGAGCAGTACTACCTTATCAAGAGCTATGAGGACAAATACATAAAATGGACCATGCTCCGGCACAGAAGGTACCAAGATGTGCTGGAGTTCACAAATATTTTTCATACCCTTCACACAAAGCTGGGTATTAAGGATTCTGAGCTGCATTTGATACTCAAATACCGCGACTACCTACATAGAAACATCGAGGATGAGATAGAGTTCCTAAACATCTCCTCGCTTGGCATTACATACCAATACACTGTCAAGATCGAGCAGAAGTTTAAACAAAATAAGTGATACTTTGGATATATGAATCAAAAGAACAAAGGACAAATGCAAGATGGGGTGACCCAAGACAACCCATTGAAGCCGCAAGAAAATAACAACATCACAAAGCCAAATAAGGACATAGATAAGTGGTGTAATTTCCATAAGAGCCCCACTCGTAACACAAGTGAGTGTCGAACCAAGCAGTCACTGGAGGCCGAGTTGAAGGCTTCAATACTAGATGCATGTTTTGACTGTGAGTCAGAACCAGACAAGGAGAATGACAAAGAGAAGCAGATCATTAACGTGGAGCCTAGTGCCATTGTTTCCACTGCCAAGATCCAGAAGAATGAGTCCGAAGATGCAAAGGAGGGGGAGCGCCTTTTCACTCATAAATGTGGATGAAGGGTTCGCTGTTGCAGTTCATTGTTGATAGTGGGAGTCAAAAGAACCTCATTTCAGTAGAGGTCATGAAGTAGTTGGGCCTACCGACTACACGACACCTGCAACTGTACAGTATCGGGTGGCTTCACCAAGGACGAGATCTCTAAGCTCGCTAGTAGTGTCACCTTCCCTACAACATCAAACCCTTCACAGACGATGTATTGTGTGTTTTTGAACCTCTTGATGTTTGTGATGTATCATTAGTCCAACCATACTTGTGGAGGCGACATGTTTTGTATGAGTCAAGGCCTCGCTCTGTTATTATTTCTTTGTGTAATTCATTATAAAGGGTATCGGAGGTAGCCCCACCTACAGGCACTTCTTTGATCTCTGCTAAGAAAGGCAATAAGATCATCTCCGAGACTAAGAGATTTATTTTCTATTTGGTTCTCTCCCAAAGTAAGGGAAAGATCGTCACCACATCCATGACCCTCTTGAAGGGTTCCTCCACACAATAGTAGAAGTAGAGGGATACAGTCATGAAAGAATACAATAACATCTTCTCCTCACCCACAGGGGTACTATTGAACTCTCTGGACAAGAATTCATTCAACCTGTCTACTAGAGCACCTTTACCCAATGGGTCGATATATCGCACTCCATCTTGGAAAATTCCTAGTCCAAGCAGGGACATGATCATCATTAGGTACGACACAAGTTTCAGGTGTGTGACAAAGCCTGGTTGCATCTGTAGAAAGAATGCCTTACAAGAGCCCATCAGAAGCTCAGACCACTTTGATATGGTCCTTACACCAGTACCAAGGCTCTGGGAAATAATGCTTTGGAGCACAACATTCCCCCATTCCTTTGCTTGCACTGAGCGTTCAATGTATACCTCCTTGGACCAAGCTTCCCACCATTACTAGACACATTAGAGGTTGCAGAACAGCTCATGAGGGACCAAGTTCAGCAGAAGTTTCCTCATCTCATGGAGGAACTTAATGCAATGGGGAACACTACTTCCTAAGGGGGGAGGAATGATCCAGGTGGATGTTGGTGGCCACCCACCTATCCCACTTGGACCCCCACAACTATCTCTTTCAGTTTTTCAGTTTCCTTAATTGTAGCACAATTAACTATTTATAGCAATTTTTTGGGTCCCGAACTTACAGAGCTATTTTGAGGCCCTAAATGACGTTTTTTTGGGAAAACTAGGAGCATCATGGGTTCATAAACGAATTTTATTCTTCCCAAATTTGTAGTTCTCGTATAGGTATTTCTAACGAGGTATTGTGCACATGAAACGAAGATTGTATGCCAAAGTTACGACCCCGAGAAGTTGATGTACCAATTTACCCAAAACGGGGCCCATAGTTTGGCGCTTCATCTCCTAGGGTTAGGTTTTTGGATGTTTAGTGTTTTCCGTTGTTTCTCAACAATAAATAGGCATTCGAGCATCATTGTAAGAGTTTAGAAGCATGTAGCCACCACATCTCTTCTCAGAGATAAGTTGCCATCATCCTAGCTGGTTTATTTCCATTTCTGTTTGTAAGCATATTTCAGTATTTTACATTAATGAAATGAAGTATTATTTTTTCTGCATCTCTATATTTATGGTTATCTCTATAATTTGTTACGTTCCTATTTAAATCCGAATCAATAATTGAGACAGTTCTAGCTGGAGTTAACAAAAATAATTTTTGGGTTACAAATAACTCCTGTGTTTTAGCCTGTCCACAAAGTTTCGCGACTAGAAAGCCTCTGATGCTACAAAAACTAACACTCCCTCTTAGCGAGGAAGGTGTTGTAGTGGTTCACTACTACTACAAAACCCTGTATTTGTATAACCCTATATCACACTATTGATGTCTGTCCATTTTGACTACATGCCATTGCCCACTAACCACTGCACAACTTTAATGTTGCATCTGTGTTTCTATCGACATTGTTATACTACTACCAACTCTGCATTTGCACTACAACTCCCTCTCATCTACTTTTCCTGCAACTAAGAAGCATCCTAAATACTAAATCAATTGTATCTACTGCATATGTCTCCTGATTCCTAACTACTACTAGCTAATGCACTATCACTAAATAATCTTTGTTGTTGTTGGCTCTACACTATGCCACTTTGCATTGCTGCCAACACTGTGCTACATTCCTCGGCACCTGACTGTTACTAGGCTGAAACTATCACTCCATAAATTGACTACATCAATAACATTGATCCATCCTACTACTGAGTATTGTGGGCCCCTATAGCAAGGTAATGATCCATGAGGAGGAAACCTGAATGGACGTTGCCAAAGCTTGTGCTACTCTCAGACTATAGATCCATATTGCCCCATCTCTCTCTTGGAGGTATAGCTACAAACATAGAGAGATAGTTCTCCAGCCTAGAGGAAAACTTATCTATCTCTACAGATGCTACCACCTGGTATTTCTTCTCCTAGTTCTCCCTCTTTCTGACAGGACACTCGGTACTTTAGTGGCCAAGCTCACCAAATCTAAAGCACTTGATTTTAGATAGGTTCTCCTTCTTCTTCTTCTCGCTCTATCCTTAGCTAGGACCCTTTTATGATAGGGCCACATTCTCTTCTTCACCCTTCATGCCCTTATTTTTTCTTCGATTGATGGTGCTCTTAAATATATCTCACGTCAACTCCTCATGTTGTAGGTTTGACCACATCCAGTCCCATCTAGGAAATGTGTCACTACACAATATACTTTGGAAACAAACTTGCCACTCCTTTGATACATTGTTCAGTGCCAACCATACACGCTTTATTGGTTGAGGTGCCTCCCCAATTGCCTCAAGTTGATCTTGTAGCTCCTAAATCCTGGTGAGGAAGGATTCTATGCCTTCACCCTTCATAATCCTGACTCTCCTCAGCTTCTCCTATAGGAACATCTTCCGCTACTTGGAAGTGTTCTAATATAGATGGATGAGAGCATCCCACATTTCCTTCGCTGTTCCTTTTCCTGCCATACGTGAGACTAGATGGTCCTAGACTCCATCTTGAATCAATCTCTTCACCTTCACCATCTCCTTCATATACTCCTTAAACTGAACAACATCTTGGGGTACTACTACCACATTGTCCACATAGCATTTCAAGCCATGTTCATCCCGCAAGAAGTTCATTCTTGCCTTTTAGATGAGGAAGTTGGATGCTCCCTCCAACCTTTCCTAGTCTAGAAACCCAGAAGTGACCATCTTTAAATCTAGTAAAAAACATCCCTCTTTCCCTCTGCTCAGTTGTTGAATCTTCTACTCACACTCCCTTGTGCAGTGAGAAAATTTACTCACAACTATGACCAATCCATACCTAGAAAATTTAGATATCTAAAACTTGATATCCTCTGAGAGAATTTTCCCTATGTATGTACTCTTTCTCTTCTACCCTATGTCGATTCTACTGTTGAAAAACTCTTTTGCATCCAGGCAAAGAATCTCCTCAGTGAAAATCTAATTTTCCTCACCAAAACTAATTTCCAGATTTTCTACTTCCTATTGGAACTGCTTCTAGGCTCTATAATTTTTTTGTTAAGCCAAAAAAATGATTTGTTAAGCCAACTTTTGCGCAAAATATGGAAATCGTGTTTTCATACTCCTTTTGAATCTGAATAATTTCTTCTTATCACTTCTAAGCTTCCCGCCTCATTAATCTTGCTTTAATACCATGTTAAAATTTCACAATACAAAATTGCTTTGTAGTTGAGAAATTTTGCGATGAAATTTTTCTTGTAACGACTGGTATTATTTCTTCTAATTATTAATTAAATTAGCATTTTATTGCTACGAGAACAATGAAATAAACACACTGCAATCTTCAAAAAATTATCGTGTGAAATAATAGTGCTAGAAACTAAGAAATATTCGAGAACACACACATAAAAGTTTGACACACTTATATTTGGACTAAAGTCTCTCGAAAAACCCAACTTGGGACAACCGGTGCAACAGTTGAAGGTTTTATATTATTAAGAGGTAGTGAGATTTTAAGTACAAACTATGGATTCCTAACTAGAAATCCAATTAGCAAAAAAAATTGGTCGAAATATCTGTGAGGCAAATACCTCAATGCACACTTGATCCTGCACTGACAACTAATCGAACTAGTAAGTTGTACAACCTTTGCATAGTTATTGCACAGACCCCAACTCTTTAAGCCTGGAACTGCAAGGAAAAATGAAGTCCTGGTTGACTCTACCTCTAGGAGAAATTTGCTTGGCCTCCTGGAGAACTTCTGGACTAATAGAAACTAAATTTCACTTCCCATCAACAAAATTGATCTATGTCTGTATTTTCCATCTACCTATTGAATTCTTATAATCTTTTTTTGGCCCTCCAATGAGCAATATTAAAAGTTAGTTAAGGGCTAAGATCATATCAAATTCGATTTTTTGTGAATTTCTAGATGATTCACACCTTATCTCAATTAATATTGATTAATTAATCACTTTTCCTAAGTTTAGTCTTAGGAAACATTTTAAAATGGGATAATAATCTAATTGAGACACTTCTAGATGGTATTACAAAAAAAAAAAGAAAAAACAATTTATGGGTTATGGAGGAATCCTGTGCTTTATCCTTTCCCCAAATTTTGGAGACTAGAACACCTATGATGCTACAAAAGCTAACATATATGTCCTCATCCATCATAGATTCTCAAAGAAGTAAAACTTTTTGATTTTTGGAAGAGGCTTTCCTCTCAATGGAAAATTATTTTGCGATGCTAGCCAAGCCTCTACCTAGGAGAAAGAAATATTACGGATAAACAATATGATGGGACAATGCTTAAAGGGTCATAAAGAGTGATTTTGGTTTTCTCAATCATATCTCAGAGTTTTCTTGATGTTTGGTTGCCAAAAGGATATGGAATTTGCTTCCCCTTTATGGAGGCATTTTGGGAAGATGCTAACTAGGGCCAAGACCACCCTCTAAACCTAAGTCCTATGGAGGATCCTTGAACATAAACAAAGAAATAATTTTTCTTAGGGGGTAGGAGTGGAGATTTCAAAATAAAAATAGAGCAGAGGGGAGAGATAAATGAGGGGGATTAGAAAGGTGGAGGAATGTGGAGGAGTAGATAAGGTAATGGAGATAATGAAGGAGAGAAGGGTCCCTATAAGGCTAGAAAGAATAGAGAGAAAATTGATATAGACAAGAGGGGAAGAGGAAGGCGTGGGGAGGAGTAAATTGTAACACCCTCCCACACTTACCCAAGTTCATTGGTCCACTGACATAAATATGTGATCAAGAGTTACTATGATATGACTCAAACTCCTAGGTAAAGTTAAGGAAGTGGAATCGCCCAACCAAAACTTTATTGACTTCCCTAAGGTGTTGTAGGACCCCCAAGGGATAAACCACCCTTCTAGGTGCCAAAACCTTGATTTAACCCTTTCTTTCATTGATATTGACTCCCAAATGTTGACACAACACTTGATTAATTTGACTACAAATCTCCAGTCACATGCATAAGCTTGCAAGGGAGTGATTGCAGTTTTCTTCACCCAGTTCTATGCCTACAACTGCGAGTTCTAAAGCTCTTTTTAAGGGCTATTCTCCAGACCACTACCCAAAACTTAATGAAAAATTCTAAAAAATGAATGACACAAAGACAAAGCCTTCCATACAAAAATTACATAAGAAATTGACCTATCTAGGCCTAACCATGACATACATTCCATCAAAGACATGATAAACATGTAATCTTCAAGTCATAATTACATCTCTAAACATAGGGATCTCATACTTATGTAAGAATCGTCAAGAATATCTGATACCTTCTCACAATAATTACTTTTACATCTATTAGGTCATACATTCATTAACCATTCATTTCAAGACATGATAAGATCCATAACTAGAATCTGTCGTAAAACCATGCATATAACCAACACATAACCAAAATAATAAAAGTAATAGAACAACCATTAAAGCCATATAGTAACAAGTACAAATACTTTGAGAATACAAGAGTAAAATAACTCTTATTAACATACAAAAAATCCAACTAATTCAGGGACTTCCATATACCACCTGACCATAGAATGGGCTGAACCAAATATTTCTTTCAGCCAATCACCCTCCTCCCATATTCTCCACATGAATGTGTGAGTTATAAAAAAACCAACCAGGGCTTCCTCGGGATTTTACTGCATACCTTGTCATTATTGGTCAAGGGATTTCCAGGTCCGAAGCCCTCATCTATACAACCAAGCTTTACCACAATCTTGCCATTATCATTCAAAGGATTCCTAGGCCAAAAAATAAACATACTTTGTCAAGATTTATTGCAATCATGCCAAAATCGGTCAAGGGATCACTAGCCCCTAAATAAGCATTGACCCCTCTAGATTTCTTCACCAATACTTTGAATAATTTTTTCGTATAGACCATCAAAGTTTACCATATATCCTTCCATTATTAGTAAAGGGATTACTAGGCACTTGGGAATTTTCCTGAGACCACCTCACTCAGTTCCAAAACCATTTTGAAATATAGCTCAACCAAATGAAATAGCGCCAACACACCATAGCTATCTAGAAATGGAAATGTGAGGCTGAAAACCACTATCAAACCTAGTAAAGCCCATGCCAATGACATGAAGAGAACTAGATATACACATGCATATACCATGCATGTGAAAACTAGAAAGGAAATCATACATGCAACTTGATACCTACAAGTAATCCCACTATAGCCGCTTTAACCAACTCTTCTTTGCATGATCTTTGTTTCCCTTTTCTTTCTTGCCATTCCTTTGCCTTCCTTTCTCCAATTCTAGAGTGATCCAACAATTCTCTAAGTGTTAAAGAGTATGTGAGAGAGAGCTCCAAGATAAAATTCACAAAAGTTGTGAACTGATCCTCAGAATCCATTTTATTAATGAGGCATATATTTTCTTCAATTTCCATTATTTTCCTTCAATTTCATCCTTACATGCAATGTGTGACCTTTCACCTTCGTTTTCTCCTATTTCCCTTTATTTTCATAAATAAAATGCCAAATAATGCCTCCTTTCCTTTTCAATGCCTTTTCCAAGGCATTTTATAATTTTCTTATCCATTATAAACCAAATGAACATCCATTGGGATGTTTTACCCAACATTCAACTTGGAATACATGTCTTATGACCTTAATCTTATTTTTCCTTTATTGACTTTATTACATGGATTTTTAACATGGGTTGTTACAAAACCCTCCCCTTGTTGGAACACCATCCTCAATGTTAAATGAAACCTATAACCATCATGACCGATGACAACCAAAACATGGTACCCATGGAGCTTTATAACTTAGTTTGATGCAATATTTGTAATGAATCAACCCGCTTAAAAGAAAAACCACCATGATAAACATAAAAAAATGACAACCATACTGCTTATTGGAGATTTATATCACATCTCGATGCGGTATTTACATACATATACATAGACAACCAAAATACAACACCAAAACATATATCAAAATACATATACTCTACCAGAAAATAGAGAAGCATACATATCCTTCATCTGATTATTTTTCTCTCATGTGGCTTCATCAGGCCCAAAGTGCTTCCACTACACTTTAACTTGCTTGATTTCTCAGTTCTAGAGCAGAACTATTTCCATTGCAAAATGCACTGAGGTTCCAACTACAATTCTCCTTTTGGTTCCACCTGCAATACAAACCAATCAATCACCTGATCAACATCCTTTACATATATTTTAAGCAATGAAACATGTAAAACTAATATGTTCTACACTACTATAATGAGACTGCAACTATTCAAGCAAATGAACAGAAAACAAGAAGCTTCTTAAGTACATGAGTAGGAAAGCCATCAATCCATGCTGAACCACTGTAATGAAAAAAACAAATGAACAATCAAACCATGCATCTATAATGGAAATGAACTGCTTAATTAAATGAACAAAAAATATGAATCTAAGCTAGAATAAAAATACAATAAAGACGAGCTTTGGCTGCTAGGGTCAGGCCTTAATGTAAGAGCTTCAGCCCTCTGAATAAATCAGTGCTGACTCAAATCAAAGCTCATTTTCATTATAAAAGAACATTGTATTACATGAAAACTGTTACAAGTTTGCACTAGACACAAAGTCCAAATACTTTCTAACTGACTAAAAAAACTGAGGTCCTAAGCCTCTTTATTTATATATCTAAAGTCTCAACAAATTCCCTCAAAATTAGGGAGGTACAGCTCCCAACTTAATGTTAACTTTTCCTTTCACATTCACTAGCTCGGATGTCTTCTAGTAGGGAGGCTGCTTGTACTTCCACTTGCTTGGCTCTCTCTTAGTACTACTGATTTGGTTGTTTGTACTTTCAGCTGATAGAGGGATATTCGAATGGATGGGTAGTAAATGAGGATTTATGATGTAGGAGCATCCAACACCCTTAGCCAAAGGGAGGAATCCAAAGCGAAGGAAGAGGAAGACGTGGACCAGGGAACAAAATAGGGAAAAATCTATTTTAAAACAGATTTAAAGGATGAAATGGATAAGTCTCGAAGACTTTATAAAATGTAATCTACCATGTGTTATATGCATGCATGCATATGAGAGATTTCAGGGTTTTGGCTAGAGGATTGATCATATCCTTTCATGATCTGATCCAATAATGCTTCCATATATATAAATGTGTGTCGTGAACATGCGTGTTCAGAACAGAGAGATAGAGTTATATAGATAGAAATTGTGAATTAGGAGTGTTGTAAAGTAGTCAAGAGGAGACTTTGTTCTAAGGCTAAAATGCCTTAGCTATAATTGTACTACGTATATAATAATAAATATGTGTTGTGTGTTTACACCATGTCTGTGTAATATGTCTCTTTTCAAGTCTATTTCATATATCATCATGAATGGTTTAAATCTCAAATGCATGCATGTGATCGACCATTGACCACAATAGGATCAATGGGGATCTAATGAAATATTGTTATATATATATGAATGTTGTGTGTGAAGACAGATCTGGAAGAGAACAATGCTTAAGCACAGAAATCCATCAAGCGGCAGACGAATGTGAAGAAGATTAAGTTAAAGAAGGAATGGTTCAGAATGCACAGGAGTCGTTGGATCTGTTAGATCAACGGTCCAGATGAAGTCACTGATTAACAAAGACCTTCTATCACATCAACAAAAACCTTTAGATATTATTGGAACCAACCTTGATAACAATGTGATGAGCAACCACTGATGAAACAAGGACTGTTGGATTGAAAAAGGATCAATGGCAGAGATGCAATCGACGATTGCATATCAAGAAGGTCAAGGAATGGTGGTCTGTGGAAGGGGCGATACGTTAATGGTGACATCACTGATAAACTAATCAGTGATCGGGTAGTCGGAGTCTAGAGGAGATCGGAGGTTAGCGTTGGAACAACATTGTAGATGGACCCAACGCAGAGATAGGCATGGACTTATACTATTTGAAGTCCAGTGCATGGATTCGTAGTGGGTCTTTCATGGTTTTTCCATGTATTTCCTGTGTCTGATAGTGTATGGCCATGGGGTTTCAAGGCTTAAAAGCATATGAAAAGCTCTTGATAGTGTGAAAGACTGATAATATTATATGGTGTCAGGTCTAATGTAAGTCCACGGTTAAATGCTGAAGGCCTTATGAACGCTTCCGATAGGCTTTGTGGGCCCATAACCCACAGGCCTCAAGATCAATTTGTTTAGGGAAAGAGATTTGGATTAACCCCCAAATTCTCTTTTTCATAATTTGGTATTTGGTATCAGAGCAGACGAAGATTCTGCATACAAAGGAATATTAAAGAAGGATTCCAGAGAGAAGGAAGAGGAGCAGGAGGTATAGTTGATAAAGTATGGAGAATTATGGTCTTACTGTCACATAAATAACAACAACAAAAGGTGAGAAGATTGCAGAAATATCCTAAGAGAAAGGAGTGCTCAAGAGAAGCTGAGAACAACTTCCAACTACGGTTGGGTAGAAGTTGTTGAGGCAGCTCCACAGTTGCGATTGTGGGTAGAGTTGTCTTAGAGATAACAATTCCAGCAAAAGAAGTGTTGGGTAGAATTGTTAGTCAGCGAGAGGTTCGAGGAGAGAACCATAGAACTTGCGAAAACACCAAGTCTAGAGGAGATCTTGGTGAGGAAAGTGGTAGCAGGGAGGACTGCGGTTGCAGAGGCTTGGTTTCAGCTCACAAAAAAACCATGAAGGCAGTTCCACTAAAGAAGAAGAATAATGCAGTGGGTAGAATTGCTAAGGACCAGGAGAAGCATATGACTAGGAGGTCATAAATTTTTGTGCCTCAGGAATCTAATGCAAGAGCATCCAGCACCCTTAGTTAAAGGGAGGAATTCAAAGTGAAGGAAGAGGAAGACGTGGACCAGGGAGAAAAACAGGGAAAAATCTATTTTAAAACAGATTTAAAGGATGAAATGGATAAGTCTCAAAGACTATATAAAATGTAATATGCCATGTGTTATATGCATGCATGCGTATGAGAGATTTCAGGCTTTTGGCTAGAGGATTGATTGGATCCTTCTGTGATCTGATCCAATAATGCTTCCATATATATGTGTGTGTGTGTGTGTGTTGTGAACCTGCGTGTTTAGAAGAGAGAGACAGAGTTATATAGATAGAAATTATGAATTCAAAGTGTTGCAATGTAGTCAAGAGGAGACTCTTTTCTAAGGCTGAAATACCTTAGCTGTAATTGTGTTGCATATATAATAATAAATATACGTTGTGTGTTTACAGCGTGTCTATGTAATATGTCTCTTCTCAACTTTGTTTCATATATACGCGTGAATGGTTTAAATCCTGAATGCATGCATGTGATTGACCATCGACCACAGTAGGATCGATGGCGATCTAATGAAATATTTTTATATATATAGGAATGTCATTTATGAAGACAGATTTGGCAGAGAACTCTGTTTAAACACAGAAATCCATCAAGTGATGGATGAATGCGAGGAAGATTAAGTTAAAGAAGGAACAACTGAGAATACACAGGAGCTATTGGATTTATTAGACCAATGGTCCAGATGAAGTTGCTGATGAACAAAGACATTCTATCGCATCGGTGGAAACCTTTGGATATTATCGGAATCATGCTTGATAACAATGTGATGATCGATTGCCAATGAAACAAGGACTGTTGGATCGAGAAAGGATGAATGGTGGAGATGCGATCGACGATCACATACCAAGAAGGTCAAGGAATGGTGGTCTACGGAAGGACTGATACGCCAATGATGATATCGCTGATAAACTAATTTGCGATCAGGTAGTCGGAGTCTGCAGGAGATTAGAGGTCGACATTGGAACATCACTGTAGATGGACTCAACGCAGAGATAGGCTCGGACTTATAATATTTGAAGTCCAACATGTGGGTTCGTAGTAGGTATTTCATGGTTTTTCCATGTATTTCCTGTGTTTGATAGTGCATGGCCACAGGGTTTTAAGGCTCAAAAGCATATGAAAAGCTCTTGATAGTGTAAAAGCCCGATAATATTATATGGTGCCGGGTCTAATGTAAGTCCACGGTTAAAGGCTGAAGGCCTTATGAATTCTTCTGATAGGCTTAGAGGGCCATAAACCATAGGCCTTAAGATCGATATTATTTAAAGGAAAGGGATTTTGGTTTACCCCCAAAATCTCATTTTCATCAATTTACCTTTTGTAATTCCTCTTCATTGTCCCATTCGAGTTTTTACCAAGGTCTTTTACCATAGTTCCTTTCTTTTACCTTTTATTCCTGCATTACATGCACATTAGACCACAAAGAAAAATATCCAACTGTTACTCATCTCATAAGTAAAATATAATCAAAAGTATGCAATAAGTTGTGAGAATAGTTCGTTTGACTAATATAGGAGTTGAATTAAGGCCCATATAACTACTTAATGATGAGGCTCATCAATGACCATGATGGAATAATGTTGTTTCACTATCTTTGGCAACCCTGTGATGAAATCGATGGAAATAACCTCCAATTTCCACTCTCAAATTGTGAATGGATGTACCAGTACACATGGATGTTTGCATTTTTCTTTCACCTGCTGATAGTCAAAACACCTCGCCACAAACTCTGCTACATCCCTCTTCATATTTGGTGAATAGTAGAATCTCTTCATCGATGTCAGTGTCTTCTGAAAACCTAGGTGACCTGAATATGGTTTCGCATGAAACTCCCTCAAGATCACCTTCTTGAGCTCACTATTGTATGGTACATATATCATATCTCTGAACCTGAACAATGCATCTATTATAAGAGAATAATGTATACCCGGTGCACCTACACCTGTACATGTACCTATACTTCCAACTGTATGTATAGCACTACATGTACCTATACCTGTACTTGTACTTGTATCTATACCTATAATATCACTTCTACCTATACCAGCACCCTACTGCAACCTGTGCACAATCTCCATATACTTGACATCCTATTGTCCTTCCTACGAGATCCTATCATGTAAGTTTGTCCCATAGGAGCTTTGAGCTTCCATGTGATGTACCTATACCCATCTATTGAGAGCATCCGCTACCCTGTTCTCTTTACCTTTGATGTATTGGATCTCGAAATCAAACTCACTGATCATGGCAAACTATCTAGTGTGCATAGCATTTAGATTTGTCTGGTCGAACAAATACCTCAACTCAATGTGATCACTCATAAGTACAAACCTCCTTCCAAGAATATAGTGTCTCCACATCTTCAATGCATGTATGATTGCGGCCAATTCAAGATCATGTGTTAGGTAGTTCTACTCATGCTCCTTTAGTTTCTGGGACTCATAGAATACCACCTGCCCATCTTAACTAAGGACTCCACCAAGCTATCTCTTGCAAGAATCGGTGCATACCAAAAAGTCTTTGTTCAAATCTGAAATTTGTAACACTAAACCATGTGTCAATAACAACTGAAGCTTCTCAAAGCTATCCTCACACTACTCTGTACATTCGAACTTCATACCTTTCCTTTGTAATGATATAATAGGATAAGAAATTTGGGAGAAGTTCCTGATGAACCTCCTATAATAGCCTACATCTCACTTCATCCATACTTTTAGGAGCTACCCACTCCATGATGGCCATTATCTTCTCTCGATCTACTGCAATTCCCTCCTTAGAGATAACATGTCCCAATTAGTGTACCTTAGTCTGAAAGAAACTACGCTTGATGAGCTTAGCATAAAAATGATGCACCATGAATAACCTCAACATTGCTGCTAAATGCTCAACATGTTCTTCCTCATTTTTAAAATATACAAGTATCATCAATGAAGACAATAGCAAACTTATCCAATTATGGACACAATACATTATTCATCAAGCACATGAATATAGTTGGAGCATTAGTTAAGCCAAATGGAACAAAAACAAACTCATAATCTCCATACCTGGTCCTTAACACAATCTTGTAAATGTACTCCTCTTCGATGCGTACCTGATGGTATATTGATCTCAAGTCAGTCTTTGAGAACACTGTTAATCCCTTCAACTAATCAAAAAAGTCACCTATCCTTGACAAAGAGTACCTAGTATTGATAGTCACTTTGTTAAACTTCCTATAATCAATGCATAATCTAAGAGTACCATCTCTCTCCTGTACAAACAATACCAGTGTGCCCGAAGGTGATATACTTGGTCTAATGTATTTGTTGTTGAGCATTTCCTTCAACTACAACTTTAACTCAACCAACTCAGGTGTGATCATCCTGTAAGGTGATTTTAATGTTGTAGCTTCCCTTCGTAGTAAATCGATAGAAAAGTCTATCTCCCTGTAAGGTGGAAACTCTTTGATGTCCTCAGGAAATACATCCTG
Organism: Pinus taeda; assembly: GCA_000404065.3. NCBI lineage: Eukaryota > Viridiplantae > Streptophyta > Pinopsida > Pinales > Pinaceae > Pinus > Pinus taeda. The sequence goes on from APFE031399219.1 coordinate 72,606, forward strand.
AAACTGCTGGAAAACTGGGTACCTGTTCAACACATTGGCATCTGAAACCTCCTTACCCTTATCACTAGAAATGTGTATTGAAAATAGCTTGCACCCCTTCTTGCAGCTACGCTTTTCTTGCATCGTTGTCGCCATCATAACTGATGTGTCTTTCTTCTTACCCTATAAGAATCTTGGTTCCCCATTGTCATCAAAATGCTCAATAACTTTATCATAGTATTCTACCTTGGTTCTATGAAGATACAACAAATCCATGCCCAACAACATCATATATGAATCCAACAATAATACATTGAAATGTGTTGTGGTAGGTATACCATTTAAGTCAAATGTGCAAGCTCTTACCCAATGTTGAACTCACTCCTTTGTATGTGTAGCCAACTGCACTAACCAAGACTCCGCATGAAATTCCTTATTGAAACCACACTTATCCGCCAAGTCAGTAATAACATAGCTATTATTAGATCGAGGGTCAATTAAGATAGAAATAACTGCATCAAAAAGCTTATTGTCCATCTCAATGATATATGTCTCATGTTCTACTTACCTGTTGTCCATTGCTGCATAGATACGTGGAATACTTTGACCAACATATCCAACAATATGTGCCTCTTATGCACTATATATATTATACCTTCCACCTTGATGCGATAGAAAATATCTCCTAAGGTGTTCCTCACCACATGTCTGATATTTCAATTGACTAGTACCCTCACCTCTATGTTGTGGTTGCTGTTATGACTCATGTCCCTATCTAGGTGCATTAAATCTCTTTTTCATGCCTCATTTTTTTCCCATCTCCATGCTTAGGTCTTTTTCTCTTAGGCTGCCATTTACCTATACCTTTGTCTTTTCCCTTCCATCCACACTGAGATTCATTCTTACGCTTTGACTGCTCATAGCTATTGTTCAATTTCCTAATGACTTCCTCAAGTGACCAAGGCTCATCATATTCAATCCGATCTCTAAATTCTAATCAAAAACCACTGAAAAATCTATGAAATTTATCCTTTTCATAAGTAATATATGGTACATACCTCAATAGCTCCATAAATTTGGTCGTGTAAACTTCAAATGTCATTGGTCCCATCTTTAGCTCAACGAATTCTTTTTCCATACTTTCGTAGTACCTTTCTGACAAGTACTTATTCCTGAAAGGCCTCTTGAACTCCCACCGAATCAAGTTGTCTGTCTTGATGTCTTTGACCTACTTAACATATTGTCACCAAATGTTTGCTTTACCTTTCAAGCTGAAGATAGCTATTATGACCTTCATGTATATGCATACTCATGCAACTCAAATAATTTTTTCATCCCAAATATCTAAGCCTCTATATCTTTCGGCTTCTTCACATCTCCATAAAAAGTAGGTGGTTTTTATTTCTTGAATTCATCCGATAGGTAGCCCCTATCATTCCTCCTGTAAGGATGATAATGATGATGATAATGATGTATATCAAAACCAGAACTAGAATAGTACTTGTACTCATCGCCTCTCCTATCCAAAGTGTTCAACAACCTACCATCTCTCACTATATTAGATCTATATGATGTTGGGTGCTAAAAGGTGTCTTTTAAAACTCCTAATTGCCTCACATTAATTAACCTGGGTAAGTCTTTTTATTCCAAGAGTGTACACAATATGTGCAAGCTATAATTCCAGACAGTAATGCTTTAAAATAAGTTATCAAATTCAATACAAGAGTAAACGGATGTAATCATAAATCTCAAGCCCGTAACTTTAAGGGAAATAATTAATCTAAGCATCATCACTCAATCTCAAACAAAACTATAATTCAATCTTAATCAACCAATTCAAATGATAATCAACCAAGAGCATTGTAACATTAACTGAGCTCTTTCAGTTGGAATTAAACTACTGGATAGAAGGAGATCATTCAATCAATCACACTCTATTCTTTAATTAACTAGAAATGATTCTTTAATTGATAACTAATTCAATCCACAGCATGAATTAAATAAAACCAAATAGGATTGCGCATTAATGAAGTGAATACCATAAATCCGAATTAATGAAAATAAATCAACTGCAAAGATGTAAAGCAGAATAAACTTGCAGGAAATGGAAAAAGCATAAAGCAAGGAACAACAGTAATATCCACCAGAGATCAGGCCCTAGCCACCAACGAACACTACTTAGCTACTTTAGAATATCTGAATGAACAACAACGGACATTATGTATTAATCATCAAAGTCACTTGTCATTACAATAAGATCTTGTTCTTTAGAATCATGCTTCTATAAATTAAACTTATAATTGAAGTAAAAGATGAGAGAGCCCTCTTCAGTTTTCCCTTTTATAGTCAAAAGAAAAAAAGATAAATGTGATCCCTCAGGATCAAGAGATGCTGAGTGATTCACAACTAAATGCTATCTTCAGAAAATTCTTCCATCTTGCGTTGATCTTCTTGATTTGTTTCTTGGTTTGAGCACACACAATGCATCTCATTTCCCTTGATTAGCTTTTTCTATTCCAACTTTGGAACAACAACTATTCCATCTATTGTTTTTCACCACAAAAAGTAATGAGAGTTAGTTTGGTCGGTCAAATCATATCAAGAGCAGTTTCATTCATTCCTTATTAAAATCCTATCAATATGTTATTATATCATGGCACAAAATGGATAAGAAAGGAGGGAAAAGACAATAATCAAGAGTAAATACATACCTATTGCAAGGCTCAACATACTCCCTTGTTTACCTTTTTTCATGTCCTCATGAAAAATGAATAGTTCCTATGTAATGTAGTTAAGGAGTAAGCTAGAGAAAAGGTTTGTTTATCAGGCTTGAAACCATGATGTTGTGCTAGATTTGCAAAGGATGTCTTTTTGTGTCCTTCAGGTAACATCCCAACCAATAAGGCCCTTCCCTCAAGATAATATTGCTGTATGTGATTAACCGGCTCACAACAACTTTGAAATTCCCATAATTAAATGGTTCTCTTTCCTTAACATTGTTAGTTGAGACTGTCCATCTCATTTTGGATGTAGTCAGGGATCTTTCCTGGATGGAGAGGAAATATGCTGTTCCTTTCTGTAAAATTTCCTTATGTATGGGCCCTAAGATTTTAATCATGCCTTCTTGCGTCACCAGCCTTTTATGTTGAGTAAACAGTTGCAAAGGGTGAGTAGGCTCACTCCTTACCCAGAGATCCAACTCATGGTCCTCTCTTTGGAACAAATTAGATGCCTTAAACGACCTAAGTTGATTAACTACAAAAGAGATAAAAGCCTGGAATTTAATATTTCCAACAAAGGGGCTAGGATTCTTATCCACTTCTTCTAATATGAAATTATGCAGATAAAATTCACAAATAAGCCTTTATACTTTTTCCCCATGTTCCTTACAGCTACTTATAAAATCTTCAGTTATCTTTAATTCAATTGGCTTGCCAGCTGTTACGGCTTTAATATTTAACAATAAGTATCATTCTAATAAGAACATGGCATAATTTGTGGCAAGAGACCTACATGTCATAACATATGAATATAGTGAGAAAATGGTGTCTATCTAATTCCTAACTCTGTCCAGCTTGGTCTTCACCTTCTTTAGCTTTTCTTCTTCCTGTCTAAATCTATCAAAAGTCCCATTCTCAGTTATGGTTAATTCCCTAAACTATTTCTGCAACTCCTGATATTTTTGCAGGGGAACTGTCTCTTGTTCACGTCATTCTAGAGCAAGTTGGGCTTGCATCAGTTCTTCCTGTAGATTCAGAAGAATAGGGACTTTTCTTGATAGGATATCCTTGGCTTGCTCTTTTGTATGAGTGCCTGTGCTACGAGAGGATATTTCCTTGGTTTGTACTTCCTTATTATGGGAGGACCAACCCTCTGTCTGAATGGATGCATCCGCTAAGTCTACATGTAAATTTTCCTGGGTGGCTATTGTTTGAGTAGGAATGAGTTCGGTTTGGGTTTCTGTTGGCCTACCCTTACATATTTCCATTTGTGGAGCCACAGTGACTACGTCAGGAATAATGTTCTGGGCTTTGCCATTTGTAATTTCTTTAATCTTCCAATGTAGCCTTTTAACTTTCTTTTGAAGCTTTTGGTATTTTAGCCTCAGCTTCTTTATTTTTGCTTTAGCTACTCACCTCTTTCGAGGAGCATCTTTTACACTAACAGGCTTATCAATAGCTTCTATATCTAAAGATTCTTGTTGTTTATCATGGCTGTGTTCCAATAGAACTGTGTCACTTGACTGGTTGTCAGATTCATGAATAACTTCTATGTCTGCTTCCTTTTCCTGGTTTGTAGCTTCTGAAGAAGGCATAAATTTTGTATGCCCGGAATCCTTTGGGGATTGAGCTTCCATTAGGTTAGGATTAAGTGATCCTCCAGGCTGCATGTATGCATTTAGTGTTTCCAGGACCTAGGCCATCCCTGTCTCAAAATCCTGCAAAATATCATTTTGGGGGCTCATGGTTGATGTTTGAGGAGGCTCTTCTTCATTTTCCAGTTCATCATCAAAGTGTTGCGCCCTTACTCGCTCTGAGTCCACTCTATCCTATTCCTCGAGTTCTTGTTCTGAATTGGCCTCTTCCCTAGGTTTTGATTTTGAATGACACCCTTCCCCTTGTTCATGTTCTTCTTCTGGTTCCAACTCAGAGTCCTGTATACTAACTGGTCTGGATGGCTCTGCAGGTTGTTCGGTGCTATCCTATGGATTTACAAACATTCTTTGGGCTATATTTAACCTTGTATATTGCTTGCACTTATGGGGTTCAATGCTTGAGTGGGTAGTCCTTTTCCTTTTCAGAACAGGGCTCTTATGGCTTATCTCCAAGATTGCAGGATTTTGGATTACAAGGTTTTGACTAATCTCTAGGGGTGCTCTGAGACCATCCCAAGTTAAGTTTTGTTGGACAAGGCTATGGCTGACAATTATTCTAATCAATCCATGGTGGCTAACTACGGTTTCAGGGTGCCTATCTCGTCTTATTCTTTCAGCAGTATCATGCAACAATGAATTCAAGAAAGATGGCAGATTAACAGTGAGGTTTAGTTTTAAAATAGCTAAAAGTTTGAGTTTTCATGGTCTTACCATGTCTCGTTATCCATTACAGGTAATGTGCCTTTGGACAACACTTTCTAACTCATGCCATGGTTCTGCCAGAGAAGATGGTTGTATTCCCTTGCCTTTCTTGGTTAATTCCTTGTCTGTATCTCTGAAAATGTCCACCGTGTCTTGCAACATTTCGTGTTTTTTTGGCCATATAATTCCTTTCGCCGGTAGCCCAGATACTTCAGCTATTACAGTGTCTGATACCGTGATTCTTCTACCTCTCACCAGGGATTTCTCATTCTGCAGATGCTGTAGAAACTTAATGACGATTTCCTCACTAGGGGCTAAAATATTGTGAAATATGATATCCACCTTGCGTGGACCAGAATTTCCCTGTCTCTGTCGAAGACTTCCAACACCAAAGGTTCTTGACACACTGTCTTACCACCCATAATGCTTGAGTTCTTCCTACTATTGCAAAGGATTAGTGCAGTGGAAAAGACACAACAATAGACGACAACAGAGAGATAGAATAACACGTATTTGTAACAGATAAGTTTTACAATGTTAAACTATATTTCTATGAGAATTAATTAATTCGAGGACTATTATTTTGCCACATGCCACCTGATCATAGAATAGCATATCAACCTATGAAATCCAATAAAACAACTATAACTCATGCACGCGTGTAATGGATGTCCCCTCTGTCCTTCAAGATGAAAGGTCACCTACGACCGAATGGACAGGGAAATTTTGTTCTGATGGCAACATACAAGGGTGAAAGATACGACAGTAAATGAGACATAGTACGTATAATAATGAAATGACTGTAAAATGTATGGATACAATTAAGGTGAGGCATGTAATGATGGTTATTTATAAGAGACAAGATACTTTGGTTGATGATAGGTTATGCAGTAAGGAAAAAGGACAACAATATGCAAGAAAAAGATGCTTTGCTGACGATATTCTAGGTGAAAATGATATGATTGATTAAAAATATTAACTCATGCATAAAGGTTCAAGGTAGGGAGAAATTAGGGAAATAATTTCTCTGATAAAAAGAAAAGTAAGAAGAGGGTATTATAATAATTATTGATGTTGAAAATAGAACTTCAATACCATAAGCAAAGCTTCTATTGCCAGCAGGCATCCATAGCTTTGACAAAGTTGCTTTTTAATCCATATGAGCCAAGATCCTCAATTTATAGTTGGAAAATTCAATTGTTGTTTCTACAGAAGAGATCAGTGTGCTGGCATGGTAACCAGATGACCACACTGCCATTCACTGGAAGGTAACAAAAGTGATCAGGCCAACTTGTGATGAGACCCCATTTTCTAAGGATATTTTAGCCATCTAATGGATCATTACCCTGGTGTGGTGGCCATAGTGGGAATGTCACATTTCTACATCCTTATCAACATGGTAGGCTGGCTCTTAATGAGAACCCCTATCCTCTATCTGTAGGCAAAATTTTGTTGTTATTACACATTTTTATAATAAATAGAGGGAGTTTCAATACTCCTTAATAGTAGGGATGGTGGAAGAAGTTGAACATGTCAATAGAAAAAAATATACCCATAATCTAAATTATAATATACAGAGAGGATTATAACCAGGAGGGGTGGAACCAACATGGTAAAGATGATAAATAAGTATCATATACAACCGAAATCAATATAGTAAAGTAATATATAAATAATTGTGTCCCCCCTTAAAAAAAAAAACCTATCATCAAGAATTTGTCTTGTTAAAGATCATAATGTTAAGGGTATTCACCTGCTTCAATAGAATCCATAATTCTTGTACTCATAAAAGTATTGTACTTCATGCCATAAAAGGGAATCAGAAAAATAGGGTTGAGATGAGCTAGGAATAATTCTGCAAGCACTGTTCAACATCACAATAATGCAAGGAAAAGGGTGTTGTTTACGAAATACACAACTTCAAGAAGCAAACATGTTGTTCCAAAAATGGAACAATAGCTGTTCAAAAGTGGGAACAATAAAACATGCTAAGAGAAAAAGGTGTTGTTTTAACAACAAACAACAAAAAGTGTTGTTCCAAAGTTGGAATAGCAAACATGCAAAAAGTGTTGTTCCAAATTTGGAACAGTAAAAAAAAATGCAAAAAGTGTTGTTCCAAAGTGGGAACAACAAAAATGAAAATGTGTTGTTCTGAAGTGGGAACAGTAAAAACGAAAAAGTGTTGTTCCGAAGTGGGAAGAACAAAAAAGAAGTGTTGTTCCGAAGTGGGAACAAAAACAAAAAAATGAAAAAGTGTTGTTCTGAAGTGGGAACAGCAAAAACGAAAAAGTGTTGTTCCGAATTGGGGACAAAAAGAAAAGTGTTGTTCCAAAGTGGGAACAACAAAAAAAAAAGAATTGTTTTTTCGAAGTGGGAACAACAAAAACGAAAAAGTGATGTTTCGAACTGGGAACAAAAAAAAGAAAAATTGTTGTTCCGAAGTGGGAATAGCAAAAACGAAAAAGTGTTGTTCAAAGTGGGAACAACAAAAATGAAAAAGTGACGTTCTGAAGTGGGAACAAAAAAAATAAAAAAGTGTTGTTCCAAAGAGGGAACAACAAAAACGAAAAAGTGTTGTTCCAAAGTGGGAACAACAAAAACAAAAAAGTTTTGTTCCAAAGTGGGAATAGGAAAAACAAAAAAGTTTTGTTCCGAAGTGGGAACACTAAAAACAAAAAAGTGTTGTTCCGAAGTGGGAACAACAAAAAGGAAAAAGTGTTATTCCAAAGTGGGAACAATAAAAACGAAAAAGTGTTGTTCTGAAGTGGGAACAACAAAAACGAAAAAGTGTTGTTCCAAAGTGGGAACAGTACAAACGAAAAAGAGTTCTTTCGAAGTGGGAACAATAAAAATGAAAAAGTGTTGTTCCAAAGTGGGAACATCAAAAATGAAAAAGTGTTGCTTCGAAGTGGGAACTACAAAAACGAAAAAGTGTTGTTCCAAAGTGGGAACATCAAAAACAAAAAAGTGTTGTTCCAAAGTGGGAACAAAAAAAATGAAAAAGTGATGTTCTGAAGTGGGATTAGGAAAAACAAAAAAGTGTTGTTCCAAAGTGGTAACAACAAAAACGAAAAAGTGTTGTTCTGAAGTGGGAACAACAAAAATGAAAAGGTGTTGTTCCAAAGTGGGAACAACAAACAAATAAAAAATGCAAAAAATCAAATCAACAATAATATTTACATTTTTTTTACAAAAAGAAATAACTTTTTACAAAAATGAAGCTACCGAAGGATTGCCTTCTGCAACTAGAATTTGCATGGTGGAGTCCTCGCATATCTGCTTGTAAAAGGATTCTCTTCTAAGTGGTTTTTGGTAGAGGCGCACCCGAAGCCCATTTTCTTTAAAGGAAAAACCAAACCCATCAATGGTGGCCAATGTAAGAGTGCCACTGTCATGTACTTCCTTTATTTCATAGGGGCCTAACCACCTAGTATGCAGTTTACTAGGGAAGTCTTGAAACCTGGAATTGTAAAGAAGTGCCCATTTGCCCTCAGGAAATGTCTTTTTATTAATCAGGGAATTATGCCATTTGGCTCTTTGTTGTTGAATGAGTGTAGTATGTTGTAGAGCCAGTATCTAAATTTCATCTAATTCATTTATTTGTTGTAGTTTGTTAATCTAGGCTACAGTTAAATGTAGTCCTACTTCTTGGGCTATCCTTAGTGTTTGTATCTCAAATTCTATGGGGAAAATGGGTTTCGTATGAAATACTAGTTGATATGGAGAGTGTCTAGTAGTGTTCCTCCAAGTCGTGCGATGTGTCCACAAATCCTCTAACAGATGAGTAACCCAGTCTCATATGTGCGATGAGACTATCTTCATTAGAATAGCTTCAATTACTTTGTTGGTACTCTCCACCTGCCCATTCGCCTGTGGGTGATACAGAGAGGTAATTATGTTGATAATGTGATGATTCTTCAGTGTAGCAGTCATCTTGTGGCCTACAAATTGTGGCCCCCCATTAGTAATTACTTCTCTGGGTAAGCCATATTGCACAAAAATTTGGAAAAGAAAATTAATCATTGTTTCCTCTATTACTCTTGGTAATGCTATTGCCTCCACCTATTTAGTCACGTATTCTGTTGCAACCAATATATATGATTTCTGATTGGATGGTGGGTTGGTCGGCTCATCGAAATCTAACACCCATTGCTCAAAGAGTTCAATCACCAGCTGTGGATGCAGGGGCATCTCATCAGATTGGCTAGGGTAGCCCATCCTTGGAAACCATCACATGCCTGGACAAATTTCTTAGCATCCTTAGACATTGTGGGCCAGTAGTAGCCCATTTGCAAAATTTTATGTCCAATTCTGTGGTCTACAAAATTTCCACTGCAAGGTCCATCGTGGCATGCTTTTAATATATCATAAATTTCATCTTCCTTGATACCCCTGCGGATGTGCATATCGACCCCTGTGTGAAAAAGGTATCCTACGATCTAGGAGAACCGAGTGTTGCACTACACTATTAATCAATTCCTGGCACTTGGGAATACTTTTTTGCTACAAACTGAGCTTTGTATTTCTCCACCTTTCCTTCTACATTTGTCTTCTTTTTGAACACCCATTTGCTACTAATGGGTTTCCTTCCAGCCGGAAACTCCACTAGATCCCAAGCCTCATTTTTGTGCAAAGATGCCATTTCATCAACCATGGCCTCTTTCCAGAGTTTTCCATCCTCGGAATCTACTACTTCCTTCACAGTTCTGGGATCATCATCAGTAATAGATAAAGAAAAATTTGAACATAAAGCAGATGGACTATACCTTTCCAGTTGCCTTCTTTCTCGAACCGATCTTCTCACACCCAGAGTTTGTGGTTCTTCATCTTCTGATTCCTCCTCTACTATAGAGTTAGATTCTTCCTCCATAAGATCAAATTCTATCTTCTCAGGTTCCTTTGGTTGGAATCCATGTTTAATAACATCTTTCACCTCTCTAAACACCACATCTCGATTGCACACAACCTTCCTTGTTATTGGGTTCCAAATCTTATAACCCTTTAAACCATCCTTATACCCAATAAATATGCACTTT
>APFE031399219.1:90949-143427 GCA_000404065.3 Pinus taeda
ACACATAAAACACATATACACAGAGATTTTCCCCTGGATCCCAAAACCGGGACTACCGGCTTGATTTTTTATTATGTTCCTTTCAATGTTACAATACATATTTATACATGCCGAAGAATCCAATACCATGGACCGAAAACCATCACGTCCAATACCATGGACCGAAAACCATCGCATCCAAAAAAAACATGTGCAAAAATCATGCACAAAACCATAGGTGGTTCCACCCAACCTAACATTGGGTCAAAAACCAAAATTTTCCAAGGCGCTGTCCTGGACCCCATAAAGTGGGGTTACAGGTGCCCTTCAAACCCCCTGTTAATTACGTGGAAAGAATATAACACAACCCAACATCTTGAAGCAATGAATTCAAGAAAGATGGCAAATTAACAGTGATCTTTAGTTTTAAAACAACTAAAAGTTTGAGTTGCTGTGGTCTTACTATGTATCGTCGTCCATCATAGGTAATGTACCTCTGGACAACACTTTCCAACTCACACCATGGTTCTTCAAGAGAATATGGTTGTATGCCCTTGCCTTTCTTGGTTAGTTCCTCGTCTGCATCTCTAAAAATGTCTACTGCGTCTTGCAACATTATGTGTTTTTTTGGCCATGTAGTTCCTTCCGTCGGCAGCCCAGATACTTCAACTATTATAGTTCCTGATACTATGATTCTTCTACCTATCACCAAGGATTTCCCATTCTGCAGATGCTATAGAAATTCAATAGTGATTTCTTCACTAGGGGCTGAAATCTTGTGAAGTATGATATCCACCTTGCGCAGACCAAAATTTCTTTAGCTCTGTCGGAGACTTCTAGCACTAAAGGTTCTCAGTGCACTGTCTTACCACTCATAATGCTTGAGTTCTTCCTACTATTGCAAAGTATTAGTGCAGTGGATAAAACACAACAGCAGACATCATCAGAGAGATAGAACAAGAAGTAAGTTGTAACAACTAAGTTTTCCAATGTTAAACGATATTCCTATGAGATTTCATTAATTCGAGGATTATTATTTTTCCACATGCCGCGTGATCATAGAGTACCATATCAACCTATGAAATCCAATAAAATAGTTATAATGCATGCACGAGTGTAATGGAGGTCCCATCCCTCCTTCAAGATGAGAGGTCGCCTACAACCGAATGGACGGGGGAATGTTGTTTTGATGGCAATGTACAAGGGTGAAAGATATGGCATTAATATGAGACAAAGTACGTATATTAATGAGAGGAATGTAAAAGGTATGGATATAATGAAAACGATGTGTGTAATGATGGTTATTGATAAGAGGCAAGATGCTTTGGTTGATGATAGGTTATGCGGTAAGGAAAAAGGACAACAATATGCAAGAAAAGATGCTTTGTTGATGATATTCCAGCTGAAAATGATATGATTGATTAAAAACATTAACTCATACATAAATGTTCAAGGTAGTGAGAAATTAAGGAAATAATTCTTCTAATAAAAAAGAAAAGTAAGAAGAGGATATTATAATAATTATTGATGTTGAAAATGGAACTTCAATACCATAAGCAGAGCTTCTGTTGCCAGTAGGCATCCATAGCCTTGACAGAGTTTCTTCTTAACCCATATGAGCCAGGATCCTCAATTTATAGTTGGAGAATTCCATTGTTGTTTCTACAGAAGAGATCACAGTGCTGGCATGGTAACCAGATGACCACACTACCATTCACTGGGAAGTAGCAAAAGTGATCAGGTCGGCTCATGATGAGACCTCATGTTCCAAGAATATTTTAGCCATCCATTGGATCATAACCCTAGTGTGGTGGCCATAGTGGGAATGTCACATTGCTGCATCCTTATAAACATGGTAGGGTGACTCTTAATGAGACCCCTTATCCTCTATCTGTAGGCAAAATTTGTTGTTATTACACATTTTTATAATAAATAGAGAGAGGCTCAATACTCCTTAAGAGTAGGGATGGTGGAAGAAGTTGAACATATCAATAGAAAAAAATATACCCATAATCTCACTTATAATAGATAGAGAGGATTATAACCAGGAGGAGTGGAACCAACATGGTAAAGATGATCAATCAGTATCATATAAAGTAGAAATCAATACAGTAAAGTAATATATAAATAATTGTGTCCCTCCATTTTTCTTTTTTTTAAAGAAATCTATCATCAAGAAGTTTTCTTGTTAAAGATCATAATGTTAAAGGTATTCACCTGCTTCAATAGAATCCATAATTCTTGTCCTCATAAAAGTATTATACTTCATGCCATGAAAGGGAATCTAAAAAATGGGGTTGAGATGAGCTAGGAATAATCCTACAAGTGTTATTCAACATCACAATAATACAAGGAAAAAGTGTGTTGTTTAAAAAACACATGACTTCAAGAAACAAAAATGTTGTTCCAAAGAAGTAACAACAAAAAATTCTAAAAAAAGGTAGTATTTGAACAACAAACAACAAAAAGTGATGTTCCAAAGTTGGAACAAAAAATACGCAAAAAGTGTTGTTCCGAAGTGGGAACAGCAAAAACGAAGTGGAAACAACAAAAACGAAAAGTGTTGTTCCGAAGTGGGAACAACAAAAACAAAAAGTGTTGTTCCGAGGTGGGAACAACAAAAACCAAAAGTGTTGTTCTAAAGTGGGAACAACAAAAAACAAATTGTTGTTCCGAAATGGGGACATCAAAAACAAAAAGTGTTGTTCTAAAGTGGGAACATCAAAAACCAAAAGTGTTGTTCCGAAGTGGGAACAACATAAACCAAAAGTGTTATTCTGAAGTGGGAACAACAAAAACAAAAAGTGTTGTTCTGAAGTGGGAACAACAAAAACAAAAAGTGTTGTTTTGAAGTGGGAACAACAAAAACCAAAAGTGATGTTCCGAAGTGGGAACAACAAAAACAAAAAGTGTTGTTCCGAAGTGGGAACAGCGAAAACAAAAAGTGTTGTTCCAAAGTGGAAACAGCAAAAACAAAAAGTGTCGTTCCGAAGTGGGAACAATAAAAACAAAAACTGTTGTTCCGAAGTGAGAATAACAAAAACCAAAAGTGTTGTTTCGAAGTGGGAATAACAAAAACCAAAAGTGTTGTTCCGAAGTGGGAACAACAAAACCAAAAGTGTTTTCTGAAGTGGGAACAACAAAAACAAAAAGTGTTGTTCCAAAGTGGGAACAACAAAAACAAAAATTGATGTTCCGAAGTGGGAACAACAAAAACCAAAAGTGTTGTTCTGAAGTGGGAACAAAAAAAACAATAGTGTTGTTCCGAAGTGGGAACAACAAAAAAAAAATGCAGAAAATCAAATCATCAATCATATTTATAGTTTTTACAAAAAGAAATAACTTTTTACAATAATGAAGTTGCCAAAGGACTGCCTTCTGCAACTAGAATTTGCATGGTGGAGTCCTCGTGTATCTATTGGTAAAAGGATTCTCTTATAAGTGATTTTTGCTAGAGGCGCACCCGATGCCCATTTGCTTTGAAGGAAAAACCAGACCCGTCAATGGTGGCCAATGTAAGAGTGCCATTTTCATGTACTTCCTTTATTTCTTAGGGGCCTAACCATCTAGTTTGTAGTTTACCAAGGAAGTCTTGAAATCTGGACTTGTAAACAAGTGCCTAGTCACCCTCATGAAATGTCTTTTTCTTAATCAAGGAATCGTGCCACTTGGCTCTTTGTTGTTGAAAGAGTGTAGTATGTTGTAGAGCCAATAGCCGAATTTCATCTAATTCATTTATTTGTTGTAGTTTGTTAATCTAGGTTTTAATTAAATCCAGTTCCACTTCCTGGGCTATCCTTAGTGTTTGTATCTCAAATTTTATGGGGAAAATGGGTTCCTTACCAATACCAGCTAATATGGAGAGTATCCAGTTGTGTTCCTCCAAGTCGTGTGATATGCCCGCAAGGCCTCTAGCAGTCAAGTCACCCAGTCTCGTCTGTGCGATGAGACTGTCTTCGTTAGAATAGCTTCAATTACTTTGTTGGTACTCTCCACCTACCCGTTCACCTGCAGGTGATACGGAGAGGTAATTCTATGGATAATGTGATGATTCTTTAGTGTAGCAGCAATCTTGTGGCCCCCCATCAATAATTACTTCTCTAGGTAAGCCATATCGCACAAAAATTTCAAAAATAAAACTAATTATTGTTTCCTCTGTTTCTCTTGGTAATGCTACTGCCTCCACCCATTTAGTCATGTATTCTGTTGCAACCAATATATATGATTTCTGATTGGATGGTGGGTTGATCGGCCTGACGAAATCTAACACCCATCGCTCAAACGGTTCTATCACTAGCTGTGGATGCAGGGGCATCTCATCAAATTGGCCAGGGCAGCCCATCCTTTGGCAACTATCGCATGCCTGGACAAATTTCTTAGCATCCTTAAAAATCGTGGGCGGTAGTAGTGAATTTGCAAAATTTTATGTCCAGATCTGCGGTCTGCAAAATGTCCACCGCAAGGTCCATCGTTGCAGGGTTTTAAGATATCATAAATTTTTTCTTCCCTGATACACCTGTAGATGTGCATATCGGCCCCTGTGTGAAAAAGGTATCATTCAATCCTAGAGAATTGATTGTTGCGTTGCACTATTAATTTCCTTTCTCTGAGTGTCAGATGTTTGGGCAGTTTTCCCACTTCTAAATAATTCGCCACATCTGCGTACCATGGTGTTTTTACGGCTACAACAAATAGATGTTCATCTGGGAACTGGTCTTCTGCTGCCATTGCATTGTCTGTTCTTGGCACTTGAGAGAGGAAATATGCCACAAGGTTTTCCCTCCCCGATCGATCCTTTATAGTTATGTCAAATTCCTACAAAAGTGGTGACCAACGTGTCACTCTTCCATTCATAATGGTTTTATTAGCTAAATATTTGATAGCAGAGTGATCAGTATACAAAATTACAGCGTATCGAGTTATATAATGTCTGAATTTGTTAATAGCATAAATAATAGCTAAAAACTCTCTCTCTGTCACTGTATAATTCAACTCAGCAGGAGTTATTTTTTCTACTAATGTAATATATAGTGTAGGGTTTTTTGTTGTCTGCTTGGCCAAGAACTACTCCAATGGCTGAATCTGACACATCTGACGAAATCTAGAATGGTATATCCCAATTTGGCCTCCGTAATACTAGTGTTGTTGATAGTATCTGTTTCAACTCTATAAAGGCAATGTCACATTTGTCAATCCATATAAAATCAATATTTCTTGTTAAGGCATACAATGGTGCAGCAATCTGTGAGAATTTCTTTACGAATCTTCGACAATATCCTGCAAATCCCAGAAAACTACGTACCTCGGTTTGAGTGCAGGGAGTAGCTAATAAGAGGATTACTTGTATTTTTGTTGGATCTACCTGAATTCCAGTTTCTGAAATGAAATGGCCCACGATCAGGCCCTCTGTCATCATCATATGGAACTTCTCATGGCTTAAGCATAGCCTAGTAGCGATACACCACTCCAAGACTTTCTCCAATGTCTGTAATGCTTGTTCAAAGTCATCTCCATAGGGTGTGAAATCGTCCATGTACACTTCCAATCCTTCATTTATCAAGTCTACAAAAATACTGAGTATGGCTCTTGGGAATGTAGCAGGTGTGTTGCAAAATCCAAAAGGTAATACCCTGTAAGCAATTGTTCCCCATGAGCAGGTAAAAGTAGTTTGATCCTGGTCTTCAGAAGCAATCTGAATTTGGTTGTAACCATTGAAGCCATCCAGGAAAGAGAAGAATTTCTTCCCTTCCAGTATATCTAGGACCTGATTAAGCAATTGTTCCCCATGAGCAGGTAAAAGTAGTTTGATCCTGGTCTTCAGAAGCAATCTGAATTTGGTTGTAACCACTGAAGCCATCCAGGAAAGAGAAGAATTTCTTCCCTTCCAGTATATCTAGGACTTGATCAATGAATGGAAGGGGAAAATGGTCTTTTTGCGTTGTCTTGTTGAGTTCTCTGTAGTCAACGCATATCTGCCACTTCCCATTCTTTTTCGGGACCACTACTAATGGAGAAACCATTTACTGTCAAATATAGGACAAATAAAATTCACATCTAATAGTTTTTGAAGTTATTCTTTAACAATATCCTTTAGGTGAGGATTTAATCTACGTTGAGGTCATCGAATGGGTCTTGCATCTTTTTCAATGTAAATGTGGTGCATACATAGCTGAGGGTCAATCCCTTTCATGTCTGGGTAATCCCAAGCAAAAGCCCCTTTATATTTCATAAGGACTTGAATAAGTTTCTGTTGTTGGTCATCACTCAGATTACTGTTAATGTTCAGGATCTTCCCTGGCTCGATTTCGATAGGTTTTTTATTATAGACTGTGGTTGTTGGTATTGGTTGGTCATTGATATGTCTCAGGGAATCTTCTTCAATTTCATTGTCAAGGACTGCTTTAATCATGTGACTGCTTTAATAAAAGTATTAATGACATCGTCTTCTGTTTGGTTTTTAAATTCAAGGGCATCTGCCACAGTCAATGGTGACCGAATATTTTATGTTAAATATGTTACAGGTTGCTTTGTAGTTTTTACAATGGTTAGGCTTGGTTGAGCAGGAGGGTATAAGGCTAGATTCTTCACATCATTCCTTCTAGTTATGGTCATACTGCCTGTCTGGCAGCTGATATAAGCATCAACAGTTGCTAGCCAAGGTCTTCCTAAAATTAAGGGATGACCATCTAGCCGGTTCCTAGGGTTAATAATAAAAAAATATGTCGGATATTCCCAAGTGTCTACAGAAATCATCACATCAGGTAATGTTCCTTCTGGCCTAATGACTGAGCGGTCAACAAGTTCCAGCAAGGTAGTTGTTGGTTCCAAGGCTGTGATGTCAAGCATTTCGAAAGTTTTTGTTGTGAGAATGTTAATGGATTCCCCTAAATCAGCTAAAACATTGGGAAAAGAGTGACCATTTATCTGTACTGTGACAATGGGGTTTCCCAGGTCTTCATATTTTACAGGTGCTTCTTTGCCTAGTAATAAATCAGACAAAGTCCCGACAACATGGACAGTTGGGGTTATTTTTGTTTGCCTCACAGAATTCTTTATACACAATTCTTTAATAGTTTTGGCATATATTGGAATGTCTTGGATAGCCTGGAGGAGGGGCATTTTTATACAGATATTCTTGAGTTCACCTAGAAGATCAAAATCAGGGCGTTCAATTGGGCGCGGTATTGTCAGTCTTTCTGGGAATGGTGTGGAAGTAGTTATGATATGTTTGGGAGTCTTCTATTTGACTGTATCTTCCCCTCATTGATCATCTACAGTCAAAGGTGTATTTGGGTGTGGTTCTTCAGGTTGCAGATTTTTATCCTCATCTAGAGTGATTATGCGTCCAGATCTTAACTTGAGTTCATTACACTCTCTCAACTCAGCTTCAGGGTCCAAACGCTTAATGATTTGTACTGATTGGATTGGTCTGTTGTTGGGATTTGGGTTGGGTTGGGTTGGGAGTTGTGGTCGTATATTAGATTGAGGATTCTGCTGCAACGTGGAAGGTGCTAGTAAAGTAGGTTTTGACAGAGGAACTGTCCCCATAGGTTGGTTCATGGATCTTTTCCAGTTTGATTGCCAGTTCTGATTTTGTGAGGTGGAAGGGGACCATTGAGATGAATAGGGCTTGTTCTACCAGAATGGTGGAGGGTAAGAGGGATTTGACCAATTATTGTTTGGATTTGATTGGTTGGGCCATGGTGGCATAGAAAATGTTTGAGGTGGCCAAGTAGAAAAAGGTGGTTAGTTCTGCCATGCTGCCCCTGAATATTGCTGAGAATTATATTGCGAGGGAGGAAAGAATGAATATGGATTGGTAGGCATACCTATCTGACGTGCTTTCCATTGACGACACTGGTTCAGTAGATATACTAGTTCCATTTCTTCTTCCACTTCCTTGAAGTCTACTTTTAATCCTGGGAGCGATGGCCAACTTTCCATGGCATGCTCCTTAGTGCTTATGGCACATGCTTGTATCATATCTAGCAGGCATGCTTTATGACTGTGTTTCTTTCTGCAACGGGGATAGAAAATATCCAAGTTCTTTTTTGCTTTGGCCTGCTTTCGTTTAGCTTGCATGATATCCAATTGTGTCGTCAGGGTCCCCAGGATATCAGTCTTGAAATCTTCCAACAGATTTCTGATTTTGACTCTTGTAATGCTTCCTCCTGAGACTTTGTTGTCTCTAGTGATCGCATCGCATCTGGTTGGTTTCAACCTTGTACTGCCCCTGGAGCACCTGATGCACAAGTCTATAATATTGTCATAATCTTCTTGATAAATATCAACCTTACCCATTATATTCAATGTTTCTACCCATTGGTCTTTCATACTTTTAATCATTATGGGATTTAGAACATTATCAAGCAGATTTGCATAAGGAGATGTTTGTATATTATATTGGAAATGCTCCACATATTCTTCCAGAGTCTCGTTAGGCTTAGCTACCATTTGAAAGATTTCATATTTTAGTTCTCTAGTTCGGCAATAATCTTGGTATTTTTTAAGGAAGGATGTTTTCATATGTTCCCAATCATTTATGGTACCTCCACCAAGTCCCATAAACCAATGCAGGGCTACTCCCTTCAAAGTAGAAGGGAACAACTTTAGCTTCTGGGGGTTAGTGGTGTAATAATGACCCCTACATAGGACATCGAATTCGAAAACGAATGCATCAAGGTCTTCTGAAGTTAGCCCATGAAAGGTAGGAATATTTTGTAATGGAATAGCTTTCATGGGGGCATTGACAGTTGTGTCTACAATAGGTTATTGTAATGTAGAGGTCTGGGGTTGTCACTGATTATTGGCCATTTTCAAAAATATGCCTATATTCTTCAGGGATCTCTGGAGCTGGAGAGTTGTTCCTAGGATATCTAGAAGAGGCTGGAAGGATTTTAACAGTGCTACCTCAATCCAGAAAACTGGTTGTCCTCTGTTCAATCACTACTTCAAGAGATCTAGGTTCTGATGATTTAATTTCAGGATTACATGTTTATCCTTCTCCTTCATGGAGGTTGCAAGAATTCCCTTCTTGTGAAGGGCATGGTTGTGAATTTTCAATATCTTGAAAACTCTATTGAAACCCTTCAGTCTTACTGTGAATCTCAACGTTAGCTATAGATGGTGATCCTGTGGCCTAAAGGGAAACAGTAGGGTGTCTGGTAGCAATAGTTTAAGGTCCTGATGACTAAGACTCAACTTTTCTTATGATTTCATCAATAAAGGTTGATCATCCAAGGGTCACCGGTCCCTTAGATTTTTCAGGTTTGGGGGGAGGAATTATATCTTTTTATGGTCTTTTCTTCTTAGTCATTCATACAAAAATACAAACGTTCATTTCTATCTTAAATTCCTACACTATTCTGATGGAAAGAGGGTGGAGGAGTGAGCATTTTACTCGCTCGTTACGCAGGTTCTTACCTCCCGTTTTTAATATCCAATTCTCTCTCAGCAGACAAACAACACTCTTTGTAAAATGGCAACACTCTCCCTCGCAACGATGCCAAAATGTTGGGTGCTAAAAGGTGTCTTTTAAAACTCCTAATTGCCTCACATTAATTATATGTGCGAGCTATAAATCTAGAAGGTAATGCTTTAAAATAAGTTATTAAAATAAATACAAGAGTAAGCGGATGCAATCATAAATCTCAAGCTTGTAAATCTAAAGGAAATAATTCATCTAAGCATCATGACTCAATCTCAAAAAAAACCGCAATCCAATCTTAATCAACCAAATTCAAATGACAATCAACCAAGAGCACCATAACTTTAACTGACCTCTTTCAGCTGGACTTAAACTACTGGATAGAAGGAAAGCATTTAATTAATTGCACTATATTCTTTAATTAACTAGAAATGATTTTTTAACTGATGACTAATTCAATCTACGATATGAATTAAATAAAACCAACTAGGATTGCACATTAATGAAATGAATATCGGAAATCTGAATTAACGAAAATAAATCAACTTCAAAACTGTAAAGCAAAATAAACTTGCAGGAAACAGAAAATGCATAAATAAAGGAACAGCAGTAAGTTCCACCAGAGACCGGGCCATAGCCACTAGCGAACACTACTTAGCTATTTCAGAATATCCGAATGAACAACAACGCAAGTTGTATATTAATCATCAAAGTCACTTGTCATTACAATATGATCTTGTTCTTCAGAATCACCCTTCTATAAATTAAAATTACAATCCAAGTAAAATATGAGAGATCCCTCTTCAGTCTTCCCTTTTATAGTCAAAAGGAAAAATATAAATGTGATCCCTCAAGATTAGGAGATCCTGAGGGATTCACAACTAAATGCTATCTTCAGACAATTCTTCTATCTCGTGCTGATCTTCTTGACTCATTCCTTGGTTTGACCGCACACAATGCGTCTCATTTTCCTCGATTAGCTTTGGCTGTTCTAACTTTCGAACAATAGATGTTCCTTCTGTTGTTTTTCTACATAAAAAGTCATGAGAGTTAGTTTGGTCGGTCAAATCGTATCAAGAGCAGTTTTATTCATTCCTTATCAAAATCCTATCAATATTTTATTATATCATGGCACGAAATGGATAAGAAAGGAGGAAAAAGACAATAATCAAGAGTAAATACATACCTATTGCAAGGCTCAACAACCACCTCCAACTTCACCACCATCATCTCCGACTTCACCAGTACCACCTTCACCTCCACCGCAGTTCAGTATGGCAAATGCAGTCAAGCTGCCTTTGTTCAAAGGCTTGGTAAATGAGGATCCGGACCAATTTTGGTTTGTTGTGAAAGCTGTATGGGAAGAACAAGGTGTTACAAATGATCATATAAAGAAGGCGACATTGGTTAGTGCCCTGCAAGATCGCGCGCTAACCTGGTATATGAAGTACGTGAATGATAACCCGAATGGTGGAGTGGAAGACATCTAGACAACACTAAAGAGGGAATTTAGTAGGCCTAAATCAGAGGCGTAGTCGATTGTGGGATTTAAAGAGATTACGATGCAACCAGGTGAGACGCCTTAGGAACTAGATCAGAGGCTGAAATGCACAATCTGTGAAGCCAACTTGAATTTGACTGATGGACAACATCGTGAGTGGTTTGTGGCTTCGTTACTACCACACTTAAGGAGTGTGTTGTCGCAGCAAAATATAACAACATAGGTAGAGGGCTTGGAGATTTTCACGAGACTACACGAGACTCTGATGTAAGATCATAATCTAGGATTTCAGCAGATCCATGCACAGCTGAAGAATTTGTACCTTGAGATGCAAAGTCTGAAGGAGGATAGGACAATCCGACTAGAGGTATGTGAGGAGGTATAGTGCTTGAAATGCAAGAGTTAGGGTCATGAAAAAGACCATTACCCAGTCTTTGCAAACTACATTCCAGAAGGAGGACTAATGCATTTAAGGCTAGAAGCTCAAGCAGGACCTAGCGCGGAGCCTGCATTATGGTGTGCTGTCTATCAGGTAGCTGAAAAACATGCCACGGATAACTTTCACTTGCTACAGAAGTATGTAAAACCACCGCAACAGTTGTTCTACAACTTTTGTAGGTTGGTAGGACATGATGAGCGTACTTGCAGGAGCTATCAATTGATGATGGATAGAACCCCCACCTATAGGGTTCAAGCCGAAACGCGACCCCTTGACCAGAATGCAGGGATGGCACGGACTTGATTTCAGGGGCACGGACGAGGCCGAGGTGGAGGAGGACCTGGAAGAGTTCGAGGACAGTTGATTTGATAATATTGTGGAGGACTAGGACACTATGCCCGAGATTGCATTAATCTGACGTGTCCGTCGTTCAAGTATTTCACATTGTTTGATAATGAAAAAGAAGATTGTTCTACGCTGATATCTAGGATACATGAAAAAGGGGCACTGCCACCTCCGCTGACTCAGAATTTGTAGATGATGAGGTCTAAGCCATGCGAGGAATATCCAAACGTAAATATAGTGCTCAGAAGTGGAATCGCGACAGGAGATGACAAGGGGAAATAGCTAGAAGACAATACATGGGTTCGTAAAGCCCCGACAAAGGAGGCTAAGTTTGATTTGGAGAGCGCTCATGAAACCTTCATGGAAGCTAAGAAGAGCTTCACCGAGGCCTCCACCTCAGAAAGCAAGGATAAGCCTGAGCCGGAGATAAAACCCTTTATGCTCACAACTTCCCTAAAAACTTGTATGAAGTTACTGCGCAACAGTAAGGTTGTGAAAGGGTTACAAGAACTCATCAATAGATGTGCTGGAACTATGCCAGGTGAGCTGCGTGTAGTATGAAAGATTCGCAAGCATAAAACAAGGACAGGACGAGAGATGAGACTGATCACACAGATAGGAGAGTATGAAATGGATCAAGTCATTTTGGACCCGGGGTCAGATGCGAATGTCTTACCAAAACAGACTTGGGAGTGAATGGGGAGACCTATGTTTTAATGGTCTCTGATTCATCTAAGGATGGCGAATCAGCATAAAATCATCCCTATGGGGCTACTCTAGGGGGTGACCATGGATATTGAGGGAGCGAGTGCACTGGCTGACTTTGAAGTAATAGAGATAGTGGATGACAACAATCCTTATCCTACACTCTTGGGAATTGACTAAGCTACTAATATGAACAGGATAATCAATCTGAAGAAGCGAAAGATGATCTTTGAGAAGAAATTGATACGTGTAATAGTACTCCATGATCCTGCTGAAGGATCACGCTATACTAAACCTGTCTGTGATTATGAGAGTGATGACGACCTGGACTATATCTATAAGATAACAACGTGAAACCAAGATTGGGTGAATCCCAACATGGATGGACGGATTACATGGGATCACGAGAGTTCCTACACTTCGGACTCTGACGAAGAAATAGAACACTGGCAAAATCGGTTACATGAAGTAACTACGCTGAATTGAAACATGATGACCCGGTCGCTGCACTGTGTGTTGTTAGAGGTAAGAAATATGACTATTTATGATGGTCTGAATGAGCTGGATATATTTTTTGATGCATTTGAAGGGGAGGTACCAGAAAAGCAATGCTTCCAAGCCTTGGACTGGGCACTACACGCACAAGGGAAGCTTTGATGATTAGAACGAATGTAGGAGGATGATGTGAACATGATTTGGGAAGCCTAAGATGCGACTGGCAAACAAGTATGATGGGTAGAACAATCCACGCGCGCATCTGGCCAAATGGACGCAGCCTTATGGGAAAAGTTCCAACCTGAGTGGGTGCACCTGTTTTGTCATACCCTGGATGTTATCCCAATGAATTGGTATATATGAATAGAGCTCCGCCATGGGACAGGTGAATGGGATATCCTGCGCAAAGGATTCATGATGACATTCAGTTTTGAGGACAGGTTTGACAGTATTGATGAAGTGCTACAAGAGGTGAATGCAGTTATCTTTAGGATACCGTAGGATCCTCTAGACCTGATTCATCCTAAATGGGCTACTCAGCTGAGTCGTGTGCTCGAATGTTATAATGTAACTGCTAAAGAAGAGGACGAGGATCTGCAAAATATTAACATTCCAGAAATAGAAGGCCACCGTGAGGTTGAAGGACCGCAAATTGAGAACCCCGATATAACCACGCCATTGAGAACGAAATAAGTGAACATTGGTATGGAGGCAGAACCAAATTCGTGAAGATTGCAGACTACTGGGATGATGCAATAGTGGTCACTGAATTGGTCCGCGAATACCAGGACTTATTCCCTACCAAGTTTATGGATCTAAAAGGAATAATCGGGGACCTAGGAATGATGAAGATCACATTAAAGCCCGATGTGAAGCCAGTTATGCAAAGGCCTTACTGTCTCAATCCGAAATATAAGGAGAAGGTCTACTTAGAGCTAGACAAGATGCTAGAGACAAGCATCAATGAGCCTGTGGAAGAATCTGATTG
This sequence comes from Pinus taeda, assembly GCA_000404065.3. Classification (NCBI taxonomy): domain Eukaryota; kingdom Viridiplantae; phylum Streptophyta; class Pinopsida; order Pinales; family Pinaceae; genus Pinus; species Pinus taeda. The sequence goes on from APFE031399219.1 coordinate 104,829, forward strand.
GGTAAGCCCAATGGTGGTGCAAGAGAAGAAGTAGAAGGATGAGATAAGGATATGCGTGGATCTCAGAAAACTGAATGACGCTTGTGTGCATGATCCTTTCTCGACTCCATTCAAGGATGAAGTGTTGGACAATGTAGGTAGCCAAGAAGCATATTCCTTCACTAGAGGGTTCTCTGGGTACCACCAAATCAAAATCATGCTGGAGGATAGGAGAAAGGCCACCTTCGTGACTGAGTGGGGTTTTTTTCAATACATTGTAATGTTGTTTGGATTGAAGAATGCACCTGCAATTTTTTCATGCGTGGTGGTTGCGACATTCAAGGTATTTATTTGTAAGTACCTGGAGGTATATTTTGATGACTCGACTGTATTTTGGCTAGTTAAGCGCCATGTAGCAAGCTTGCGCCTGATGTTGGATACTTATCGAAGATACCAGATCGCGCTCAATCTCAAGAAGTGTATGTTTTGCGTTCCTTCTAGGAACCTATTGGGGCATTTGGTTTGCAGATAACGACTGATGGTAGACACTGCAAATATCGCGGTGATACTAAAACTTGGAAGCGTTGAGGAGTGTGAAACAGTTGCACACTAATCTGGGACATACGAGATATTACAGAAAGTTTATCAAAAGCTATGCCCAGATCACCATGCCTATGGAGAAATTTTTAAAGAAGGATGTCACATTTTGTTGGAACGATGATTGTAAGAAGAGCTTGGATATATTTAAAGAAAAGATGGTTACCATGCCAATTCTAATCTTCCCAGATTGGAAGAAAGAGTTTCATGTACATGTCGACGGGTCATGTATAGCACTGTGGGTAGTACTAACACAGGCTGGCAGAGAAGGCTTGGACCATCCTATCGCATTCGCAAGTCGCAAATTATCCAAATCAGAGAAGAACTATTCTACCATTGAGCGCGAGGGGCTAGCTATGGTGTATACGCTCTAGAAGTATAGGCACTACTTGCTAAGAGGCCATTTTAAGATGTATACAGATCACTCTGTGTTGAAGTACCTAGTCAATAAGACTATGTTGGGGGGGTGAATCTGTAGATGGCTCTTATTATTCCAAGAGTATGGTTTTGAAGTTGTCGTGAAGCCTGGATGATTGAACGCGGGACCAGACCATCTGTCGCGCATCGAAACAGGGGAGGAACCTACTAACTTGGAAGAAGGATTGCTGATGCATAGGTATTTGTAGTATGTGTCATGGATGGTCATTTTGAGGATATCATACACTTCCTAACAACATGAACTGCACCAGAAGGATACTCTGTCCAGCAAAAGAAGGAATTAGTGGTGCGCGCGACAGATTTTTCTGTCATTGTTGGGCATTTGTACAAAATGGGTACGAATGAGATATTGTGAGGATATGTACCTGATTTTGAGACAAGAAGCATCCTCACAGATGCTCATGGAGGCGTCGTGGGAGGACATTATGCAGGGAGAGCAATCGCGCAGAAGATTCTATGTGCGGGGTTGTGGTGGCCAACCCTTCATCGGGATTCAAAAGCATATTGCAAGGCGTGTGATGTATGTCAAAGAATGGGTAGGCCATCACGGAGGGATGAAATTCCTTTGAATCCACAAATGACATTGCAACCCTTCGAGAAGTGGGTGATAGATTTTGTAGGACCCATTCAGCCAGAAGGGAAGACTGGATCAAGGTAAACTATCACTTCGACGGAGTATTTGAATCGTTGGGTAGAAGCGCAGCCAGTGAAGGATTTCACAGGTGCGACAGCTGCAAAGTTCCTATTTGAGCATGTACTAACGTGATTTGGATGTCTAAGGATCTTGATGAGTGATCATGGTACTAATAGAGGAATTTCAGGTATATCACCTGAAGAGCACACCTTATCACCCACATGCTAACGGGACAATGGAGGCATTCAACAAAGTGCTTGAAAACATGCTAACCAAGGTTTTCAATGCTCAACGAAGTGATTGGGACCTACGCATCCCTACAGTATTATGAGCTTATCGAACGATATGCAAGAAATTGATGGGACAAACCCCTTTTAAGCTTGTCTATGGTGTGGAAGCCATAATGCCTATGGAATACATCATGCCTAATCTGCGCATAGCATCACTCACAGGTATGATGGATTGCAGAGCCCTGGAAGAGAGGCTCACGCAACTGGATGAGCTTGAGGAAGGAATATTTTTGGCTAGATTTCACCAGTAGGTCCAAAAGAAGCGCGAAAAGGCATGGCATGATTGACACATCAAGTTGCGCACATTTAAGGTAAATGACCAAGTTTTGTTATATGATAGTAAGTTTGATAAATTTCCAGGGAAACTCAAGATGCATTGGTTAGGGCCTTATGTTATTAAGGAGATTACCAATGGAGGAGCGGTATAACTGGTCAAGTTAAATGGAGAACCCTTCCTAGGAAAGGTGAATGGCAATTGCTTGAAGCCATACATCGGCAGTCCAGCCATGTGACTAAATGAAAGTAACATAGTCTTAGCGCTCTGGGTAGCTGAAAGGATGCGTAGGACTATAAACTAAACTGCCTGGGTTGGAGAGCTGTGCGATTGGAAGATGGTGCAGATTGAGGACGTGTCACTGGGTTTGCGGCAATTCGGAGGCAGCTGCACTACCCAGGGAGAAATCGCGCAAGTCAGCTGGAAATTGACCGTTAACATCACTGCTCATGAAAAGACGGCAGAAGTGAGGCCAAATGGAGTGGGTGGCCGGCATTTAAGATGAGATTTATGCTTTGTATCCTTGAAAATCTATCGCCAATCCGACATTAATGAACCGATTTCAGGGGGAATGGTTGGATTTGAATTCAAATTGCCCTATAAATTACAAGTGGCTGCCCAACGAAAACACTTGGCATTTTGAGTATTCAGCGGTTGAGCTCTCAAGCGCCTATGAATCGTGAGAAATATGAGCTTCTGATAGTTTCTGGGGTATTTGTGACTTTGCTAGTAGACATACAGGAATTCTTGCGGAAGATCATGTCTGCACCCCCAGAAGTTATCAATACACAACAAGTAGTAGAGGAGCCAACACAAGGAATGGAGAGAGAGGCTAAAGTCACTACCTGGAAGTGGCCGAAGTACTGGCAGAGGTCTCTAAATCTCCGAGAATGCCGAGATTGAAGCCAACCCCAACCAAGGAGATTATGAAAGATAAGAAGGGCAAGTAGCCAGCCATACTAGTGCATTCATTACCAAGATGAAACCCACCAAAGCCCACTGCCCAGGAGAAAGGCAAGGCTATAAACCTATAAGTAGAGGAGGAGGATATCAAATACATCCCCATGGACGATGACGATGTGGGAGTGGAAATAGAGGAGGTTGAAGCCCAGGGTGCAGACCCTATTACACAGTTGTGGGAGTATGTCCCTTCGCACAAGCCTAAGTCCAAGGTCCCAAAGGACATTGATGAAAGTAAGACTCCCCTGTAAACCCCTTTGCTACCAGATGAAATCACTTTCGATGGTCCGCGTTTGGCATGGGTGCCGATTTTAAAGCTCGAATACTGGGACTTGGCAGACCATGAGAAGTTTCCGCATCTGGTGACCGAAGAGTTAATGCACTGCATCATAGACAAAAATACGAGGATGACTGCATTAGAGCCGTGGAAGTGGCTCAGAGGAGTAGAGAAGGTAGGATTACTCAACTTTCTCTCGGTGTTGCACTATAACCACACCCTCGTGACAATTTTAGTCATCAAATAGCTACTGTGCTTGGTGAATGATGGGTTTCTATGGCTGGAGGAGCCGATACCCATTACCGATATGTTGATTCATCACATAATGTGCCTATCATATACAAGTGAAAATCCAGCTATGATCTTTGGAGACAAGGGTGGCGAGCTAGCGCTTGCGGAATCAATGAAAGAAAAGTTCAAGCTGATGAAGAAGCCGCGTGAGTACGCTATCTCTAGCATCTGCGACCCCAATATGAAGGTGGAAACACAGATCCTTGTAGGGAAGGTGATGTGGAAGTGCCGCATTGATGAGGTACTGGCGCCTGCTATTGCGCTCGCACAGCAGTGCACAGAAGGAGTCCAGTTTAACTCGTCAAACTACCTTCGCAGAGAGTTCCTAGCAAACTGCCGCAAAGCACAAGAGTAGAGAAAGACCTTCCACTACACATGGCTCTTACTATCGATCATGCACGCAACATGGGAGTTACCAAAAGAGATCCAATTCCCCTTGGTCATGCTAGACCTTCTTTAAGCAGCGAAGTATGCTTCGTTGTGGACGACCAAGGACGCGGATTACATTTGGGACAACAAGATCTTCTGGATCCTGATGGAAATGACTATCATGATGGCTATCAATCACAAGATGCGATTTTCACCCATGGTATATGCTAACCTTCAGAGCTATGCCAAGTTTAAGGATGATTTCCATCAGATTTCGATCAGGGTGCGGAAGGACCTTGTGCAAAAGTGGTACGATTTGTTGTACCTAACCATAGATGATTCCATTGATGTGATATTGGATAAATGTCCATCGAAGTGGCGCACCTCGATGGACTTGGATGTGGGTGGAAGCAAGTCTACCACACAAAATAAGAAGGAAGAGGCCAAGATGAAGATGGCACAGCTGGTTGAAAAGTGAAAAAGGAGATCAGTGAGAAGGCCTAGGTAGAACAAGCAAGAAAGGAGGTAGCAAAACAGAAAGGTGGTGCAAAGCAGGGCTCTGGCAAAGGCACGCGGTTTCCTTCACCTGAAACTGAAGAGGAGGACATAGAGCAGCATAGCGTGGACCCTCAAGAGATGTCTAATCGCATTATGCGCCCGAGAGAGCTGGAGAAGGGAGGGTCCAAAAAGAAATCCAAGGAAACCAAGACCTCGCTGGACCCTATCACACTAATAAATGGTGACTTATATGACATCGGTGACATAGTTTGAGATGTCACTGCGGAGGCCCTGCAGCAATTCGAAAAGCAGTAGCATATCATCCTAGGGGCCATCCAGACATGAATGTAGACCCGCACGTCGCAAGTTGGTACGATGTCTACTAGCTTGGCTATTGGCACATCGGAGGTTGCCGATATCCTGTGCTCGAAGGCTTCTAGTGCGTTATTGCTGCTGGATGGAGCACTGACAATAGAAAATGAGGCTGAAAATCCCACTGTCAGTGCATCGAAGGGAGTGGGATTGAACCTGGAAGCACTCCCGCGAGAAGCACTCCACCTCTTGCAGGATGGAGTCATTGTAGAGCTGAGGGCTCGTGAGCACCATGCCCTCCAAGTGATCAGTGAATAGAAAATAAAAAATGAGAAGATGGAATTATAAAGGAATGTTGCCATCGTCGCTGAGGCCAAGGTGACCAGCCATAGCATGAAGATCATATAGGTCGTGGAGGAGGCCTACAAAATGGTCCCAGAATTGGCCATTCCAGAGGAGGAGCTAGTCGAGGTCCGCATCTGTAAATTGGCCACAAGGGTGTGTGACACTCGGGCAGAGATGGCGCGGGTTCAGTTGGAGTTAAACTTGCAGATTACAGAGCTCCAGTTGAGGGCTCAACCCTTAACACTACCAGAGTTAAAGGAACAACGAGCGACCGTTGTCACAGAAGCAATTGCAGCAGTGGAGAGTACAGTAGTAGATTGCATACAGTTGTTCGAACAATTGTTTGAGGTCCTGACTGGCTTGCAGGAAGACCCAAATATGCAGAGGCTAGAGACAGAAGCATACAAACTCCAACAACACTATAATGAAATTAAGGGCACAACGTGAACTGTCACATTGACACATAGGTTAGCTACGTTGCAGGAAGCCAAGCAGCTGAAGGAACAGGTGGACGCAGCGCTGCACTCGGAAGCAATGCTGAAGGCGCGACTAAAGCCCTAGCTGGAGGAAGCTTATGTAGTCACAGGAAATATTAAAGAAAAGCTTGTGACTCTACAAGTGACACAACAACAGCTTCAGGCTGATAGCGCAGGGGTAGTAACTGAGAAGACAGTTGAAGGTGTGAAGCAGGCAGCAGCTCAGTGCACAACCGATGTTGCGGTCATCAGGGTCGAGCTAGATAAGCTTCGTGCAAATATCTTCATGCCTACTGAGTGACTCGAGGGTGAGTCACGATGTTTGTGTTGGGGGCCTGTTGGCAGCGGGATCCCTCAAGGGTAGTTTTGGGGCTAAAAGCCCATGTTTAAGTCAATTTTTGTAATATTATTGTAAAGACTCCACAATTTTCAGTCGCAGAGCACGAAGCTGTTATGTGTCATAAAGGGTAGTCTACCCTTACTTTTGTAAAGTAAAGTCAGCTGTAAGAGATCTACCCATGGTCTGTGAACCATGGGATTGTATAAAAAAATCTAAGCTTTAAGTAGTTGGAGAGACAACATGTAAGAGAGTCATAGCTTTAGAGGAAGAAGTCTACATCTTGGGTTATAGTGTAGGTAGAGGCTCTACAGTTGAGTGCGCAAAGGCCTAGGGTAGAAGTCCGCAGCTGAACGTGTGGACCCCTGCAGCTCTGTGCGCAGGGCGGACAGAGTTTGTAACCACTTGGGAGATATTAATAAAGAGAGATATTCTGCAATTTTTGTGTCTTTGTTCTATTGATGCATCTTGATATGTTATGTATGAATTTTCTTTATTATGCTTATATGGTGCGTGAATGAATGCAAATACATTGAATAACTGAACGCATACTCGAATATCTATTTACATGGGGATAACTATAATTGTTTGATAAGATAAGAAAGGCACTTAGATTAATTGGGGAATTTGTATGGCACGCTTCCATAGTAGCACGAAAGTACTTGAGCAGTAGGCTCGGGCTACACGACGGACAATCCTATCCTTTCACAAAGGTATTGAAGAATGGAATAGAGGGTTCGTCTTACAAGCCCTAGAATGGGATCCAATGCATGAAGGAGGGATAGAAGAAATCAAATGACATCACAATCATCCCAGGGTGCAGAAACTTGGCTCCAACATCCCCCCATACTGCTTCGGGTGAGACATTGGTCTGCGCTTCGCAGGCTGATGCCGAAAGGGCCATTAGTGTAGGGATTTGTTTGGCTAATTAATGTTGAACCTGGGTCGAGCCCCCTCAAGCCAACGCTGAACCTGGGTCAGGCCCCCTCAAGCCAACAATTCCTGAAATAGGGCTTTGTAAGTTGGAATATCTTCTAACTAACAAGAATGCCCTATATGAATATTTTCAATTATTCTAGGTTTCACTGAGATATCTACAGGTATAGTTGCCAATATGCTTCCTAATTTCTGTTCAGAACTGGAACAAAGGCTAGATATTGGACATTGAGCATCACTAAGGGTCTCAGATGAAAACATAGATGAGAAATTATTCTCAATTTTGTCAAACAATGGCAAGAAAGTTGAACGATGATGAGTATCATCCCATGGCATTCGTCCAAGGTCATAACTTCCATAATCCCTTCATTAGTTAAAAAAACTGTGTTAAAAGGATCAGGGATAGATATTGGTTCCAAGTGTGACAAATAAGAATATTCGTCAATAATCGTATTCATTCGATCATTATCAGATGTTGATGGGTTGGAAAAAGACTCAATTTCCTCATAGGCTAACTCAAAAGAGCTACGAGGCATTTCATCACCATATAAGATCATTTCTGATTCTGAAGGTACTTTCCACGGATCTCCCGATTTGAAAGTACTTGATGTAATCATGTTAATCTGTGCTTCATTCTGAAGAAAATTGGGTGGAGGGAACACGAAGGTTCCCATCAAAGATGAGTCTTTGAGCTGGCCAACCCCAACTTCCTCATATGGAGTGGTTGATTTTCCAAAAAATGGGATACTACCGGTGGAATTAGGGTTTGAGGTATAGCAGAATAATTGATCTACTTTCACAATGCTTCCTTTTTCAAGAAACATAATCATCCTAAAATATGATGAGACTATTGTCACCATGGCATAAGTCCAACTCCGACCAAGAAAAACATTATAGTCAAGTTGAGCATCAACAACGTCAACATCTATTTCAACTATTTTTCCCTCTAATTCAATTGGTAAATCATTTAAAAGTCCATATGGACAGAAACCTCTTCCATCGAAGGCCTTCAAAGTCGTGTGAGATTGATTGATTATTGGAGAACCCAAGGCTTTCCAATAGGAAATGGACATAATGCATGTTGACGCTCCTTTGTCAATCACTGTTCGAAAAACTCGTCGAGTTTTGACGTGAACTGGTATATGAAAATCCAGTTGGTGCGGGAGACGCAGGACATGACTTTCGAGATAAAAAACAATAAAATGGGATTCTTGAGGATCTACCACTCCTATAGCTGATAATAATAATTTCCTTTGTGCTAGACAAGTTTTCAGCACTTCAAGGGCAGACATGGCTGAAGGTGACATAACCAAATCTTCAACAATGTTATAATTTTGGGCAACCCTCGAATGAGGATTAAAAGCTAACTTACGAAGCATACCCTTAGGAGGCAGTTGAATTATCATATCAAGGTTTCATTTTTCAATATGTAATGGTTCAAAAGAAGGAGGATTTGATGTGGAAGTTTGACCAGGTGAACTCGAATCATCTCCATCTTAAACAGGACTCTTTGATGTGTAATCTTTAGATCTCATTGCTACCAAAACCCTGGAAGACATCATCATGATATCTGTCAATGCGGATGACGAGGATTGGTCATGAGAAACCATTTTGATGTCTTGTGGAGGAAAAGGATCCTTAAAAACAATGGGTGTGGGTGAACTTTTGATGAATTTGGAAACTTCGGCCCAATTAGGGCACTCCTTAGTGTAATGATCTTCCTCACAAATTAAGGAAGGATATCAAGGTTTCCTCTTTTCATCAGACGGTTCATTCTTGTTTGATTTCTCCTTAGAAAGGTTGTGTTTTTTAGTGTTTCCTTTTCCCTTTTTCTTATTTTTTGATTGCTTAACCTTGCTAGTAGATGAATCTACGACGTTAATTTCTGAAGTAATTTCGGGAGAATGATCTCAGTGAGGTGAATCAGATAGACTCGAAACTTGAAGTTTCTTATAATTTTTCTTTTTTTCTTATATGTATGCCTCATAGAACCAATCATGCCATCAGCGGAATGTGATATTGGAAGAGGTGTATTATTTGGGGTAGATCGGGGTAAATCTAGGATCTTTTCATACAAAGTACTAGGCTAAGTATAAACAAGATCAAGGTATTGAGAACGATAAATTACCTTCTCTTTAGCTACAACACTCCCTTTGGCCACATCTTTAGTTATTAATGGTAAAATATATTTTGTGAACCATTCGGCCAAAATCTGGTCTAGAATGTAAACTTTAACTAAGCGACATCTTCGTCTCCATTCGTGAATGTGATTTTAGATATGGGTTGACGCTGACTACTTTAAAGAAGTTAAAAGTTCAGTTTCATTATCATACCAAACGGGCAACTGAAAATGGGTCAAAAAGGATGTAGCAAGAGCGTTAAATGTGTTGAAGGAAGCTTGTGGCAATTCTACATACCATTTGGCTGCCGAACTAATTAAGCTTCATTGAAAAAGTCGCAATCTAATAGACTCATCATTTAATGAGTTGGACGTGCACCAAAAATGATATGTCATAACATGGTTGGATGGTTCTTCACCTGACTTACCTTTGAACTTAGAAATATCATTGGGAAACTTAATAGGAATAGCCAACCAAAATGGTAAACAAAGAAGTGGATCATTAGTTAACTGAGAAAGGTCAGGAAAATCTAAAGTTGCAATGAAGGGAAACTAGTGATTAGGGTCCTGCGATGGATATTGATAACCCTGAGGGATGAGTCCCTTATCGAGAGGAGGATATCAAGGATATCTTGGGATAGCCTAAGTAGTTGGAATCTGGATATCTCCTAGGTATCCAAGATGAGCCATACCTTATTGTGGTTGAATAGGTTGTTGAAACGTATGACCTGGGTATGGTTGATTCTGAAAGGGGAGACTCTTACCCATTTGACCATGAACAAACTATCCTTGAAATGGTTGGTTTTGTAAGGGTTGATCTTGGATAAATTAAGTTTGAAAATGTGGACATTGAAGAAACTAACTCTAAGTTAAACCTTGGAAAGGTAGTCCTTGAAACAGTACTTGCATATATGGGACGCTAGGATGTACAACAGGTATTTGAGGTGTTGACGGAATTGTAGGAATAGATTGAACACCAGATGCCTGAGGTAAAGACTGAACAACGGGTTGCATGGTAACATGTGACATAAGCGGGATAGTTACTTGCGATACTCCTCGAATGGGAGTTCGAGGTGAACCCAAACTTGGGTTCTGAGTCGTTGGCATGGAAGATTGCACCAAGGTTTAATGAGTACTCAGAATAGGCCGCTGAAGCAGTTGTTGGGTAGGTGTCTATGGGTTACCCTAGACGGTTGATTGGACTTGAAAAGGTATACCTTGAAAAGGAATTTTCTGTGTTGGTTGTCCAAGAGGTTGGCTAGGTTTATATAAAGAAACTTGAGAAGCAACAAGAATTGACTGTTAAGAAGGGTTTTAGATTGTATTCAATCAAGGGTAATGCATTCCAATAGCAGGTTGAGGCATAACAGGCTGATCAAAACCAGTTTGTGGCATTTGAGCATAATTAAAGTAACTTCTAACAGGGGGTTTCCTCTAGCTGCACGGTAAGGCCCACCAAAATTTTGTCCTCCCAGTGGAGGATATGGTGGTTGCCCCCAGGCGGATAATAATCACCTGTTGGGTTAGCTTGTTGGTTACCAACATTACCAGAAATCATATTAGTATATTTTTTATATGTCAAAACTTCATTGGTAGGGTTAATTACACCAGTTGGCATGTTTTAAGATGAGTTTGAGGAAGAAGCTCCTGAATAAGCTCCTGCGAGAGAGTGATATCTAGGTGGTAGAAAACCACCATACAATGTTGACTCCGAAGAAGTAGAAAACATGGATGTATTAGATGTGGTACTTCTAGCAGCTATTGTAGACCAGTCAAAACCTGGTAATAAGGAGTCGTGTATCATGGAATCCCTTGTCATAAAACGTTTAAGGGTGTGAAATACCAAGGGTCTGGGTGAAGAGATTGAAACAAAAGTTCCGAGATATCTACAGGTTCACTAGTAGAAACTATAGGTTCTTCCTCTTCGTCTGAAACAATTTCTTCAATGGTAATGAGACTAGGAGGGAGACTATCAATAATAATGAGTTTCACACGTGATGAAGTTGGAGGATGTAGAAGATGTATGAATTTCAGGCTCGGAAATATCAGACTCAAGTTTGTCAATATCTGGTTCATAAACGGGGTTTCTATCCAAAAGTTCTCCAGTATCTGATTTAGTTTGAACTAGTTTAGTAATTTGTAAATCAGTTGCTGCTGAGTGTGCTGTTAAATTCTAAGTCTGATCAAATTCAGTTTCTGTTACTTCAAGGCCTAAAATAGTAGATGTTATCGGTTGATTAACTTCAGTTCCTCTTACATCATAATCTATAATAGTAGAAGTTTCAGTTTCTGCTGCAGTTCTAGTTTCAAATGATTTAGATTTTTCTGCTTTAATATTTTCTAACTGACTCGATGTATACTCAGGGGGATCCCCAATTATCCTACATGATTGTCTTAGTAGTTCCGCCACAATGAAAAATTTTCAATTGATCAATTACACAATATCTAAATTACATCTAAAGTCTCTAAAAAGTAAAAACAACACAGAAAGTAACACATGCTAAAAATTTTGGAGTTCAAACCATACAAATTTACTCTTCATAGAGATTAATGATTACTAGTTGGTGATGAAATCTAACATTGCAAAGATCAAGGTGAAAAGTTTTATAGGAATGAGTATTTGGAACCAGTTACCCTGACAACTTGCTTAATGAAACATTTTGGTGCAAGTAACTCTGCTATAAACCATCTTGAGAAAAGATTACCTTCCAAAAAGTCCAAGTGAGTCTAGCCAACGTCTGTTCTAGGTACAGCAGGACCTTCCCTTTGTCATCACCTTAGGTAGGCCCTAGGATTATAGTCATTAAATTTACCAAATACAACAATTTTACCTAGGGGGATAGTCGTAGATCAGGCGTACATGCAAGGGCAGAGTAACAAACTCAATCCCCTTGAAGGATCCTCCACATTATCAATTGGAGGTTTACTTTCAAGTGACCCTAAGTACCTTTTGGCATCGTTGTAATAAATTAAAATCATTGTATCTAGGCCAATGAAGTGGGTACAATCACTTCACCAGATTCAACACAACCTCTTTCTTAACTAATGTATAAGAAGAGCTTCCTAGAGAAAAACGGAAATAATTGGATTTTCTCTCCCTAACTCAAGATTCTGTTGTTCCTTTGTAGCTTTGGAAAGTTTACTTCCTTCCCTATTACAAAGCCCTACACTTAAGCTACTGTAGGTGACAAGAGCCCTAAAAATATATAAAATTCTAAGTGAATTTTAATTAATGTTGTATTATTAAGTTGTTCTTTACTCAATGGGTGATGAAGATGACACTTTTGATGTTATGAAATGAGTCAAAATATTAAAGCACTCTAAAATGCAATAACAAATTTCAAATTCGATGAAATTCTATGTAGAGAAAAGAAAGAGATTCTTTGATTTTTTGAGAAATGAAATGCAAGAACTTGCAACTTTTCCAATTTCTTAAAGAAACCAATTTCACTATTATGTAATGAAAACGCAGTCAACAAACTAATTTCTGGATTTCCCTAATCGTCAAATAAGCTAAAATACTCTTTCCCTCTAATCACTCTAAAATTTCAAGCGCACAGAAATCAATCAAGAGAGTTGGAGAAAATACATATTCTTCTATAAATGCTTTGATCTAATGATAATAATAGTGCAATTAGGAAAAAAATTCCAAGATGAAGGCAGCAATTCCTTTTAGCAAGAAAAATAATCACAATTCTTTCACAAATACACAAGGTCTTACGAAACCCTAGTTTTCAATTCAAAGCAATTTTGACCACAAATAAGAAATAATTTAAGGCTTAACCAGTGTATTTGACAGAAAAACATAAGAATATCATAATCAGAAGGACACTCTATATTGTTTTGATCAATCAACAAATCGACTGGGAAAAACCCTAAGGAATCTTTTCAAAAATACCTAATTCTCAAAAATCATCAACAAAACAATCAACTGAGTTCAGAAGAGACACAACAGAGTCAAAGAAAACATAATTACACTTTCAGAGAAACAAATTCATGTTTGGGTTGAAGCAGAAACATTTTTTTTCAAAAATTTCCAAGGCATGCGCGTGTATTAAGTAGAGAATAGAGTGCATGTGCTCCGTTGCTAAGGCAAAAAGGGCGCAAAACTACGCTCTGTTAACAAACAGAAACAACATAGGGAGAAAAACCTAAGAAAAAATTAAAAAAAAAATCAAAGAATCAACCACTCAGATCTAAAAGACCATAAATTTATGAAGACTCAGGTCTGGATAAACGGAGAAATCAGAAAGCCAAGCTAAGAAAAAGATGAGAACAAAGATGTTCCGTAGTATGGTCACCAATTTGTTACACCAGACAATCCCTCTTACGAACAAGAGCGATCTCCCTAGATCCTAAACAGAAACTAGAAACAATCATGACAATTGAACTGACTCTTTCCCTAAGTTGAACTTGTTCGAATTATAAGTAGTATAGCTAATGGATGAGCCTCTTACCTATTTCATGAAATTCTTGATGGGTATCCTTTGTTGCGACCTGATGTAGTTCTCCAATGATTGATAAGACCTGCAAACATAGACCATAAAAGGATCAAAAGAACATGTGATATAATAATCCAAACAAATTAGCCTAATGATCAAGGAAATTAGGGATAGAATTTGCCTTAATAAACATTATAAACAATTGTAAACCATTCATCATTCACAAAAGACAAAATCAATGGGAGAAAGTGTTCATTTGTATTAATCAAAAAATAAGAGGAGCCTTACAACCTTCGTCTTGATGGCGTGAGGTCCCTCCCAAATGCCTTCAATCTCCTCCTTAGATGACAAGATTTCCAATCTCAAACCAACAACATAAGTTTGTCTTCTCCCTATTTTGACCTCCCCAATATCTCTACCCTCTAGTCATTTTATAGGCTAAGAAGAGGAAGTTTCAGATCCATGAGAGGAGGATTAGACTCCTTTAGTGAGGGATTAGGTTACCATGACAAAAGGGATGGAGATGCATCTTCTGAGCGTTATAGTTCGAATAGTCATCACATAGAAGCTTTCAGTTGGGAAATATTCAACCAACTATGTTTATAGAATGTACTTTTTACTTTTACTTTCTAGAATTCACTTGTGTGAGTTTATAGTGGCAGACAGAGCACAACTCTACACTATTCCCAGAATCAATTTCAACGCATGCATAGGAAACTCTAGAGAAAACGGAACAAGTGGAACTTAACAAGGTTTGAAAACTATTTGACTCAAATTTCTCATGTACTTCAACATATTTTAGGTTGTTTGACTTCTGAGGGAGTTGGTTCAAACATGTTCAAGGATGGTAAAAATATCCATAAACTGATCAAGTGTCATGGCGACAAACTGAAATATAACTGGAAGCAGTGCAACAACCGATTTGGGATGATGCCATGGCGAAGCAGTATGACTCCATAGCTCATAAGAGTGTTTGTGATGTGGTCTCGAGATAGGAGGACAAGTCAGTGGTGAGCTCCCGTTGGCTTTACAAGGTAAAGCAAGACGCAGATGGTAGTTGTGAGAAGCGTAAGGCTAGATTTGTGGTCTGTGGCTTTTCATAGATAGAGGGGATTAACTATGATGAGACCTTTACTCCTGTTGTAAGGTACTCATCAATTAGATCTATATTGGCACTATCAACACAAATGGGTTGGAAGATACATTAGATGGATGTGAGGATAGCCTTCCTTAATGGCATGATTGAGAAAGAAATGTAAATAGAGCAACCTGAAGGTTTTCAGACATTTGACAGTGATTCACATGTGTTTCATCTCAAGAGAGCATTGCATTGGCTAAAGCAAGCACCCTGTGCTTGGTACACCAGGATAGATAGCTACTTCACCCGGTTGGGCTTCACGAAGAGTGAATCAGATGCGAACTTGTACCACATAGTGGTGGAAGGTAAGTTCTTAATCAGTGTACTTTATATTGATGATCTCATAATGACAGTTGATGATCAACAAATCAATTCTTGCAAGGAGGACCTTGAACGAGAGTTTGAGATCAAGGACATGGGGCTCATGCATTAATTTCTTGGCATGGAGGTATGGCAGGGAGATGGGGAGTTGTTTGTGTTTCAGAGCAAGTATGCAATGAGATACTCAGGATATTTAGCATGGAGAGCAACAAACCCATGGAGACTCCTCTACCAGGTAACTGGAGGAAGGAGGATGCTACTTCAGGGTAAGTAGTGGAAGCTATTGTTTATAAGAAGCTTGTGGGTTCACTCATGTACTTGGTGAACACATGACTGGATATGTGCTATGCAGTTAACCAACTTATTCAAGTGATGGTTAGGCCTACCAAGCTGTATTGGAAGGCGGCAAAGCATGTGTTGAGATACCTCAGGGGAAATTCTCATTATGGATTATGGTATAGATAGATAGAGGGAGTGAAGCTTCAATGCTTCACCAATGCAGATTGGACAGGGAGTCCATCAAACCGGAAGAGCACATCAGGAAGGATCTTTAGTATTGGGTCAACAACAGTTTCTTGGTACAGCAGGAAACAAATATCGATTGCACTCAGTTCAATAGAGGCAGAGTACATGGCTGCAAGTCAGGCAGCATGTGAGGCCATGTGGATGAGGAAGATCTTGGTTAGTTAGTTTGTTCAATAAATGGATCCAACTGTGATTTACTGCGATAATCAGAGTTGTATCAAACTTTATGAAAATCTAGTTTTTCATGATCGGTCCAACCATATTGATATCCGATATCATCATATCAGATATTGTGTATTGAGGCATATTATGTTGTTAGAGTACATTCCCATGGAGGAGAAAGATGTTGACATTTTGACAAAGGCATTGTCAAGATGTAAATTCAAGTTTCATAGAGAGAGAATTGGGGTAGCTGATAAGCCCTTTCTTGTTGAGAAGGAGTGTTGAGAAATGGCAACAAGAAATTCCAATTTAATTTGTCCTTTAATTAAACTGAGAATTAAAATCGAATTCTATTCTCATAGGAACTTGTAAATAGTTAATTAAGTTTAATTAACTTAATTATCTTATGAATTTCGAGTTGGAAGTCTTTCTGAAGTCATGTATATGTTCTCCCTAAGTTTTAGGGGTCTAGTATGAATTTAAATTGAGTTGGAAATTAGATTTTTGAGTTTACTAAGTTAAGTTTAGTTAAATTAGTTCCAAAATATTTGAGGAAATAATAGAGAGTTAACAGTTAGTTGGCGCACTAGTGAATCCACAAGTGTCACTCTAATTAACTAAAGATTCCCTCATCAGAAACTCATGCATGTTGATTCTAAGAAAGACCTAGTTGAGACTAGAGTGCAGGGACATTGTACTATATGTTGTATTATTTGCTGGAGTGTAAATATCATGCATGCATCAGAGATTGATCCTATGTTTAAATTACATAGTTTTGGAAGCATGAATTCCCTTTAAATATGGGCTATTCATCCTAGGAATTACGCAAGAGATTAGGGGCTTGGAGAGCTACAAAATTGGCTAAGTGTTGGCCAAGAGCTAGCTTGTGAGCTGAGAGAGTTGAGCATACTTGTGCGGAATTGTTATAGTGAGAATAAGATTTGTATCTTCACTCATATTTCTGATATATGCAATACAGATAGTGGGGTTTTGAGAAGTGGCTTTTCCTAGATACAACTTGTGTTATGTGCCATTGATTGATCTTCTTCTTGTTCATATTGCTTTCAATCGATCTATTGGCTTTTGTTGGTTGAAATTAGAAGTAGATTCTTATCCTATGCTTTAGTACATTGCATGAGCTTGTGAATCTGCATGGTTTTCTACATAAATCTGGATTCTCTTCTTTGTAAAATACTAATTCATTTTTGTCATTTATATCATAGGAAATGTAAATAAGATTGCAACAACAACTCTTGAGGCTCAACCTTTACTCAAATGCATTATCTCTTCATGTTGCTCAACCTTTTGTTGGATAGTGCCAAGATCACTAAATATGGTAATCTCAAAACTATCCAACAAAATATTGAGAAACATGAAGAGATAGTGCATTTGAAGAAAGGTTAAGCACCTCAAGGGCTGTTGTTGCAATCTTATTTACATTAAGCACCTCAAGGGTTGTTCTTGAAATCTTATTTACATTGATTGTGACATAAATGACAAAAATGAATCAGTATTTTACAGAGAAGAGAATCCAAATTTCTGAACGCTTGTTTTACTCATTTTAGAGTCAAATAACCATGGAAATATTAACATAATAAATGGAGTAACCTGATGCAAACAAAATTGTCCTCAACTATTGGATTTTTGCAAAAAAAAACCAATGTTGAGGACAAAAATAATAATGAGAAAGAGGCACAATCCAATGGAAAAATGCATCAAGACAAAATCCAATTCTACAGTACCATGAGAAAGAGGCCCTGAGCTGAGTATAGATTGCTGGTGGAAAATTTACAAAAAACACAAATTAACAAAGTAATTATCATACCCTCCACGAAAGATTTATATTCAAAAGCATTTACACTTTGATCATTTCAACTGACCTGATCAATATTGAATTGGAAACATACCTAACCATTATTACACTATTTACATCAATAAATCTAATCAGTGAGAGTATGGCTTTTATACCTCATTTTAGCAATTGCCTTGAAGGATGAAACCCCTCCCTAAGAACATAAGAAAACCATACATTACTATGATTAGCAAACTAATTTTTGTTCATTAGACACTACAAATAGATGCAACTTCAACTTCTCGTGTCCTTGAATATTAAATTTAGTTAATATTGAATTTTTGAGGCAGTAAAAGCTATGGCTAGTGTAAGGATTCTCAAATTTCGACTTGTTTCCTTGCAAAATTTTCATGTTTCATCTCTGCATAACTTCCCAAAATTTGACTTAATAGAAAAGATAAAACTACATAAGGTGCCTACCTATATTAACAGAACAATAACTTCATTCCTAATCTTTTCATGTGACATGCCCATGAAAATATGTTCATAGTTTATAACATGCCACTATTCAAGAAGCTACGTTCGTAAAAAAATTGTTTCTCCTTTACCATTTTCAATAAATGAAGAAATCACATAAATTTTTAGATACTAGGAATAATTTTTCAAATCTTTCCACCTAACAATAAGATCGTTATACTCAAAATAATTCAGAGCATACCTTTCCTTATTTCAACCTTTCCTATCTACCTAGTTCCATGCTTTGTTGCAAACTTAAATTTCATATGGAGCTTTTATGCAATTGATGAGAACTGGCCATCAATTTTCTTTAAATTAAAGCTTAAAAAATAGTTGAAGGTTAAGCTTAAAAGAAAGAAACACAGGAAACCGTGTACAATAGAAACCATATAGAGTTTATATGGAAACACGTATTTTTTACATACGTACATATAATGACACTTCATAATAGAACCCTTGGCTATTTTCCCAATGTCTTGTTCATGGAAGTCCACATGCAATCACTATTCATAATATAATTATTGACACCTCTAACCTCATGAGTTGTCCAAAAGGAAACTCATCTTTCAGTGTCATATCAGTTAAAGGACATCTAAAAAAAAAAACTCTCTTTGTTAAAAGAGTTGAACAATGAGGATATTTACTTTATAGCTATATGATACATTATTCGCTTGTTGGACCTTTTAGGCATAAATAAAATGCGTATCAAATGTATTGGGATCAATTTTCCACACATTCAATGTTGCATACTCTTCCCATCACTCCTTTAGTTGAGCTTCAGTGTAAGTCTACATGCAAGAGACCCAATTAGATGCATTTAAACAAACCTTGATTAGGAAATTTGAACTAATGATATTTGTCATGCTCTATACAGTCTGTGGAGAGTACCTTTCGAGAAATCCAGTTCAGGGCATTAGCATAACATACATCCATGGTATTCATTCTTGAAGCTTCATCCCTTATGATTGAATAGATGTCAGATATGGTATCCAGACCAATTTTCTTCCTTTTGTAAGCATACAAGGAGAAATTTATCATTTGCATAAGCCTGAGGGCTTCATCTACATCACTTTAAGCCACTGTTTCTAAGAATCTAAGTCAACTTAGGGCCTCTGAACAATATATCTAGACAAAATAAATAGACATAAGTTTTTGACAATAAACAGGTTTCTGGAATTAAAAGGCCAAATTTGGATTAATGTTGTTTCTTAGTCACAAATCCACTCTAGTGTTGAAAAGATGAGAACTTGAAAAGTCACTTGTCCTATAATTCACATATAACACTAGGTAATTGCACAAAGGAATAGATAAACTATCATTGAGATGCAAAAAATGCTTAGAAGTGTTCTAGCAGTGGTGTAAGAATGTGGCGCATCACTTTGTGCTTTTTCTTGTCTCATGGAAGAATAAGCACTGGAAATATATTTGGTAAGGTCTTTAGGCATAGAAGGTGATACCCTTCTTGTCACTGCTATATGAGCCCTAGAAAATATTAACCATCACAAGATTAAAAACTACTCAGCATTAGAGTACGACAGTTCGAGCATCAATATATAAAGAAGAGGTGACAACAACTCACCTGAGGATAGAAGACTCGAGAGGAGTAAAGCCTAAAGCTGGTGGCTCACACTTTTGATGCATGTATAACATGTGTCTTTCCATTTCTAGATCACTATCCATTTTAACTTTATCAAGTATCATCCACAACAAGTCAAAACGAGAAAGAAATGCTAAAGGAAGTTTGATATTCTCTGCAGGTGTTCTTTGTAGATCATATCGACCCCTATGATAATGAACAAAATAGTATAAAACAAAACTCAAAATTAAAGTTCCATCACAAAAGTAGGATACAATGTACACTAAAATACAAGAAAGAAAACATGAGCCATAGTCTCCTTTCAAGTGAAGAGTATATAAGGAACTATTAATTAGCTATGGAAATAAAAGCAGGAAAAGAAAGTTGAGAACACTATATATAGTTAAATCCTAAATAAAAAAACTACTACCTGAAAACAAGCAATGTAATTTTTTTTATTATCTAAGAGTAAGGAAACAAGATCACGGTAGAAATAGATCATTGGGGGATTGGTCTAAAATGGACCTCCTAAGGAAATTATAAAATCATAGTGGAAATAATAAAAAAAGATTAGATTACATTATCAAAATTTAGAGGGAAAAACAAATGTGTTTTTCAACTCGTATTTTCAACTTATCTCCCTATGGGTTTACTCAAATTTCGAGTGGAAACACTCATTGAATGCAAAATTTGATTACTCATCTAAGGAGTACCCATGTTTCATACTTTCAATAGACCCTACTATACAAAATATGAGAAATACATGAAAAATGTGATTGTAATCACGTTTTTTTCTTGTATTTCTCATTTTTCGTGTAGCAGGGTCCATCAAAAGTATGCAACATGGGTACTCCTTAGATGAGGAATTAAATTTTGCATCCAATGAGTAATCCCACTCGAAATTTGAGTAAAACCTTAGGAAGATAAATTGAAAATATGAGTTGAAAAAGTAGTTTTATTATTTTATTATTTTTTAATCTTTTTACTTTTTTACTCTAAAAATGGTGAATCATCCACCATGGTTGACATCATCATCTTGAATCCTATTGGTTCTTATAAAGTTTATTTTTGTTGCACTCTTTTCTTAGGAGTCCCATTTTAGACCTCAAATTTTCCCTAATGTTAATCATTTTTTACCAATTCGAGTTCCTAAATAGGAGAAAAATTAAGGGCACTAGGATCTTTGTACAAGTCAATACATGAGTTTAAAGAGGTTTCAAATTTCTCCATCCTTCAATGTATCCTAATGGTTTACAACTCCAAAAATGGAAATGTACTTCATACTTTCGATCCAAGATCCAGAACTAAAGAGCACATAACAACTTTAACAAGGCAAAGTCGAAAGAAAGGACACAAAAAAGCTTTAGCTTAAAAAAGAAGAAGATATGAATGAATACCCCAATAAGCACAACATTCCAATTACATATCTCTTCTATAAAAAACATTGATAAAATAAGATCCTTTTCTTCTATACAAGACACCTTCCGCGCGTCCCACTACATTGATGCAATTCCATGAGATCTATCTCTAGAATTCATGACATTCACAAACTCATATTCATGGTAGGACCTAATATGAATCTACCTTCAAATTGAATGATAATAGTCGTAGCAGCATCTAGAATAATCGTTTATGCATTTAGAGATGTTGTTATGCCCTCCTTTGCAATGTTGATAGTTTGCTGCTCCATCACTTCATGAATAACAGTATGGTCTATCTCATCCATAACACAAGATTCATCACATACAAGATTCATTATTTTTGTCACCACTCCGAAGGTGCTGAAAGATATATGTTGGTGAAACCTCTAATGCATTGAGTCTAAAATAAAACAATTTCCAACTCCAAATAAACCAACAACTTAAACATTGGAAAGAATAAAGCTCATAAACATACCACGACCTCACCTTCAAGGACCATTTCATTAGGTGACTTGATCCCTTTGAAAAATAGTTGTCAAATCAACACCAGCTTCCTCAACCTATGGTGTAAAATCCTCGAGGTTCCACACTAATCATGTGTTTCAACAACTAACTCTTTGCAACTCCAGGATCTCCCATCAAATAGACATGCAAAACACCTCTTATTTGCAAGTAAAATAGAAATGTGAGAAATACATATAGACTTTCCTTTGTAGACAAACTCCAAAGACCAAATAAGCAAGAATAGCAAGGCATTTTTATGAGATAGTCACCAACGAGTTAATCAAGTTTCTCTGTAAGAACTCTTTAGTAAATATACCTTCATTCCATCCTTGCATTTTCTAGTTAGGGCACCAACAAGAAGCAAAAGCAGGGATTTTTTACATCCTCGTGTCCAAATATTTTTGGAGCCAAAGAACGCACAAGATTGTTTTAGATGTCCCCATCCTTAGCAAGCAATTTTATTTGTTCTTGTTCATCGCCTTGTAAAACATACCTACAGTTTATGAGAAAATTCTTTGGCGGAAATCACATGATATTACATTTATCGACGCATTTCGAACCAACGAGTGTGGTTCATCGTCAGGACAAGTTGAAGAATCAGATATGGGTTGCATGTTAAATAGTTAGAGCAGGACCTCCAACAGTTATATTTGACCAGGCAATGGTTAAATTGATCAGCTAACGGCTATATTTGACATGGAAATGGCTAGCAGGACATGACTAATGGAACGGAGAGAAATTTAATTAAAAATTAAAATAGGTTAAAGTTAAAGAATTTCAATAATTATTAAATCAATCGTTATAAATACTAATAGCATTATACTATTATTTTCTCATAAACTTGATATGGATCACAGAAGCCTCAATTCAACAATACCTAAAGTTGTTTGAAATTAATGAATAAAATAAGCAATATAGAGAAAACATGGATCAAATAAAAAATTCACTAAATCGCACATTTTAAAAAACTGCATATGCAAGACATGCACAACCAAAGAAAAATTTCTAATCTACCTACATCAGATGTGGAAATTTACATATTGAACTTTACATATCTATATAATACATACCTAATGGTATATTAAATTTGAAGACTGAATTTTAGTGGAAGGATCCATCATACTGGTAAACCCACTTATTAAATAGTTACATGCATGATGTGGCTTAAATGTATCGATTACTAATTTCCTATAGAAGGAATTTCCAAACTTGTCTTGTGAAGTCACATTGGAGAGGCAGTGCTGAGGACTTCTCTCATTGGTTGGGAGGAGCATTGTCTTCTCGGTGGAATTTTTGGTTCACATGGATCATTAAAAGAAAAGAAATATGTATTATAGTGGTTTATCTGTGTGGAATTTAAAAAAAGAATTACTTGTTAAGCTAGGCTCTAGATTATGTAGAGTAATTATGTGTTCCTGAATATGAAGTTACTTATAGGTTGAGTAGTTTGGTGGTACATGATAATCTATTGTTTGTGTCATTGTTTGAATATATAATTATACATTTTTTGGGTGACAGGAAAAAGGGAATTAGGGTTATTACTTCAGTCAAATTGATAGCGTTCAAGAACTAAGTTACAATCCCTAATGATACAAGAATTCCGAAACATATGTAAACAAAGTTAAATCAAAGACAACCTGGTTAAAAGTCGATACCGAGAAAAAAATATTCGGAAATTGATGCTTTGTTTTGTATCTGGCCAAACTGGAGTTGAGGGTTAGATTGTGAGGCCGACTCAAATACTGGTAGTCAGGTAATCAGTCCCTCAGACCTAGGGTTGTTCTCAACATTGCATAAAAAACTTAATAACATAGTACAAGAGAAGTGAAATAACCATATTCACCAAAAATAGACGAATGCAAAGAAACTGTAACACTAGAAAGAAAACTAGTATAATTTCACACCTCAAGTACTTAACCATGAATGGAAGAAAGAGGGTAAATATACATGTTATCAAATACAAGTACATTATGCTTGAGAATGACAATCTTTAATTCATAACACTGCAATAAAACTATAATTAATATTATAAGGAAAATGGAAACAAAAGACTCGTCGTCATGCTGCAAGGGTTAGAATACAAATGCCTATTTAACAAAAGGAGAGGGGTCATTTATCGACCCCCGCTCTGGTATATACATATGAAATTGTTCACTACAAGAATATGGGTAATTAAATGTACCCCAACTCCTTAAACCCTAAGAACTATTAGTAAATATCCTCACTCTTACAGAGCTACCTAATGGACCCGAGAATAAAGCCGCACATTTAAACAAGAAAATTTGACATTCAATTGAAGAGTCAAGCTCCGACAACACCTGGAAGGGAGAAAATGGAAGTTAGTTTTTAGAGAGAGAACCTTTAAGATGAACATTGAACTCATTGGTGACAAGTAACAACCCTTCCTGAAAACATTACCTATGTGGAAGCAAGAAACCAGGTTAGCAAGATTGGAAAACAAATCATGGAAAAAAAAAAACGAGGAGTGGAGATTAATATAGGGCTATCAATAAAAGCTTTACTTGAAGAATGTACTACAACAACCTTTCATGGTGGACCTGCAACGAATAGGGAGATTACACTAGTTAAATTATTATTTAACCCTAAACAAAGGAAGAAAGGTGTCCAAGATGTGGATGTTAGGTAAACTTGACTCGGGATAGAGTCAAAGGAGGTTAAATAGTGATGGTTTTGGGGCACATGGTAATGTGCACCCATGGTATTCTGCCCGTGGTATTATATGTAATGGAGCCTATAAAAGGGTTGTAGGACTTCATTTTAATGCAAGGCCTGGAGGTGAGCGGTGAAGGCTCACTTGGCCAGACTGGCCAAGGTTTTGGCCAAGGATAATGAACTTTCATTATGATCGGGTTTTTCCTCAGATTTGGGGTTTTCCCAGATAAACATGTGTGTTTATGTGTTTATGGTTATTGCTGGTTATTTTTATATTTGTTTTTCTCAGTAATTCTCTATAATTAATTTGTGTTCTTTGGTAAATTTCTTAACAGTGGAGTCATACCTTCAAAACCTTTGACAAAAAAGGAACTAATAGAGACTTAGGAACTGAAGTATAGAACTTTAGTGTATCCTAGTTTCACACTAAATAAATTAAAGCGTAAGCTCAGCAAGAGGTGCACATATAAGTCTGAACAAGAGAAATTTCAACCCAAAGAAAATGCTCCATACCCGTCAAACGAAACTAGAACAAGAGAAGAGCAATTCTCTTGTATGATTCTCTGGGTGCAAGAGTCAGGTGCAATGAAGAGGAGGGCGCGAATGACAAATTGCAATGCTAGAGAGCAAGATTGCGTACCCTGTAACCATCTCCTCCAATATTGACCATCATTGTAACCTTAAATGTTCTAGGCCTTTGATCTTGCACTCATCCCAAAGCTATGAATGTGTTGCCATTTGGCGCACATTGGCATACCTTCTCAAGGGTTCGAAAGGAGATGTGATTAATGGCATAAAAAATAATAACCAAGGTTTACTATGTGGCGCATGGGAAACCGTGGAAATGTAAATGTTATCATATCATAACCTTCAATCAACAGGAAATGATTTGGTATGATTCAATATAACAAAGTGATGACCATATGTATAGTGTGATTTTTATTTTATGTTGAAAATATATATCGCTCTTATGTCATATGTAATATGTTCGTTTTTATGCAAGGTAATTTTATATGATTATTATTTTTTTACTGTAAAACTTTGGTTTATGTTACATCGATTCTCCTTATTACGATAGGGACTCTCATAAAGAAACCCTGTTGGAGATGACAACCAACCTTTTGACCAGGAAGTGGTTGTTGTGTGTGGAGCATGATTGTTCAGAGGTCTTTGTTTCAGCCGGATGTATACCCCAGGAAGTTTGTACACCCCTCCACACGGGGGGTGCGGGGGGCTTTTTCCCTCTGCGGGGTCGGGGGGGCGATCCCTGACTTAGGGGGTCCGGGGGCCAGCGTTCCCCGCGGGGGTTGCGGGCAGCGCCCCGAAGCTTAAAACAGATGTAAATTGCCTTGTACAAGTATAGTTATTTCTAGTCAATTTAGGTTCGTCATTAGGGCCTGATGATCTGACGGTAGAACTTATGTTTAGTTTAGGGTTTTTTGCCCTAGAAGGCAACCCCTCTCTTTGTATGAGGGCATTGTATTTGAGGTTGTGATAGATGTGTATTCTAGATGTGTGAGCGGAAAACAAAGAGGTGAGACTGTGAGAGAAAATAGAGGATATTACAACGAATTTGCTGTAGGTTGTGTCTCTTCATTTTGCTAGATAATAGAAAAGAAGGACTGGCTGTTCGGGGTGGATGTAGCCCAAACTGGGTGAACCACATATATCTGTGTCTCTCTTGTTTTATGCGTTTTCTGTGTTTATATTTCTACAATATTTTATGTGTTCCATTGCTCCGTAATATATAATTTTCTAACAGTGGTGGGCTCGGGCCAAAGAGGTGAAAGGTAAGTGCCATAAATTTTTCGATAACATTCTTGAAATTTAAATCCTACAACAATGTGCTTTAAAAAAAAAAATCCATAGTAAATTCAATCATATCAGTACGACGGGTAGTCGTGTTGGAGAAGAAAAGCGAGCTTTTGAGGAAGTTGTGGTGGGCTAGGCCAAGGGTTAAATTTGACGGGTCCCCCTACCCATCAAGGATTTATTTTTATGATGATTTTATTTTTAAACTACCCTTCACATGAATTTTAATATTTACTTTTAGCTTGCGTAATATTTTTCATATAAAAACATAATCAATGAAAGTTCATCATTTTTTATTCTAGAAATGCATTCATAAGGAATTGATTAACTATTATACTTTATGGGCATTTTATTTCTATAATTCAACAAGTTATTTTCTTTCAAGATCCCAACTATCTGTTATTTGAAATGCATTTTTCAATACATTTATTTGAAACTCATTTTTCAATACGTAAATGGATTCAACATCATCAAGAAATTCCAAGGGAAAAAAGTGAAGATTGTCAATGTCAAAGTTGTGTGAAGAGTTCCAAATCTGTCCATGAGTAAATTCATCCTTGTCAATTCTAGGGGGGCTTCACTCAATGAATCTATGACATAGCTTGTGTTTTCGTGGTATACTAAATAATACCCTTAATTTGACTACATATTGGAAAATACCGCTAAAATTAAAATTATCTAACCCCCTACCAATATGTACCCAATACATCTTCCCAATTTAAAAAACCCCTAGTTTCACTAGGTATTGTAGGTATCCATTTTTTCATTAACATTTTTTATCCCCCTTTATATTTTTCATTAACTTTGAGCTCCATTTTTTATACTTGCTAATATAAAAACCCTTTACCCCCCATTATATGCTCAATATATTATGTCATTTTTTACTGAATATATATCCCCCAATATGAACCCATGTAGTATGATATTGCTTCACTAGCGAATCCCCTATGGTCAATTCATAGCCTTAGCTCAGGGATAACCTTTGTTGCAAAAATATGAAGTGCAACAAGAAGCTTATGGTTAAGTGTAGCATCCTTCTACAATGAGGTTGCATTTATCACATATACAAGGAATCGATACTTGAAAAAATTTAAGAGCACAAGAAAAAAGTGTGTATTCCCAATGTACTAATCTCAATGCTTACATAAAACAACATCAAGAAAGAGAGCAACAACAAAGACAAATAAAAAAACCGAACAAAGACTAATGATATTTTTGTACTAGATTATTCAAAATATCGATCACTACACTCCTTTTGTTCCTATGCAAAAGCATAAAGTTCAGTGGAGAAATTCGACACTAGCCCAAAAGACAAATGTATTTCAATAACAATTGTAAATTCTACGTATGATTATTGCAATTCCAATTAGCCAAATAGAAGTAACACAATTGTCAACAATAGAACAATTCCATTTAGCCAAATAGAAGTAACACAATCGTCAATAATAGAAAAGAACCTGGTAAGGGTGCTCCTATCACAGGCAAAGACAAGGAAAGCTGGTAGTAGGAACCAAC
The DNA here is from genome assembly GCA_000404065.3 of Pinus taeda. Taxonomy (NCBI): domain Eukaryota; kingdom Viridiplantae; phylum Streptophyta; class Pinopsida; order Pinales; family Pinaceae; genus Pinus; species Pinus taeda. Next base: position 132,358 of record APFE031399219.1, read on the forward strand.
AATAACCATTAAAGCATATGACAAGGGCAATCCAAATAAAGGATAACCAAAGTACTTGAACAACATGAAGCGAACATGGACCAAATTCATAAAAGCAAGACAACAGAAGCAAAGGGGTCCACTACCATCATAATTTCACAATAAGTAACAACCAATAGAAGTTGTTTAGATTGGTATGGACGAAGAATCTGCCAACCAAGGATATCATTGGAAGAAAGCCAAAAAACAATTTAAGATTACAATGGAAGTTAAAGAAAGAGATGACAAGAAAAATAACACTACTAAGATAGTAAGGCAAAATAGTGATACTAAGAATGGAAGAGAAAGTGGGTAAAAATGACACTTTCCCAACAAAAGGCATCATGGAATAGGAAACCAAAGGCATTTCCAAGGAAAGCACAAGAAGGTACCAAAGAAAGTAGAGTCTGATAAAGAACCATGAAAGTAACAACAGATACCTTGGAAAGGCAAGAGTAGAAAACCAAGGCCTGAGGAATGAACTATATAGGACTAAGTAAAGCCTAATAAAGAAGCAACAATAGAACTAAAGTAAAAGAGAATAAAGAGAAGAAAAAGACATAAGATGAAGCAAATATGGCAAGAGGAGTTCCCACATAACAAGTTCCAACAAAAGAAGGTCCAAAAACCAACATAGCGCTAACAAAAGAACCTAAGAAGGTAGCAACAAAGTTAGCAGTCACCTTAAAGTAAGAAAAGTCCAAGGTAGAGGACTTCAATCTTGCAACAAAAAATTTTCAACGAGCAAGGTCTAAGCATAAACCCTCCACCAGGGTTCCATTGTCATTGTGATCCACCCTAACAGAATGGCACAAGTTTTAAAGGGATAAGGTTAGGTGAAGTCTGCAACAATTTTTCCAGATTCATTACCCCTATACTAGCACTTAAACCAAAGAAACTCAAACCTATGTGGTACATTCCCTTAGTGGATATTATATATACTAGCTGGATTATTTCTGGCTCAAGGAATTCGTTGGTGGAGGAGATTAACAAGAAATTGAATATAATGTTAAGTTATTAACTTGCACAACATGCACCCTTGAGCCTCAATAAATGAGCCATGGAAGTTTCATGTATCTTTACCTCTTTCCAGCATAGAAACCACTGAATGACAACCTAGAGCAGTGTACCACTAATCCCAATGGACAAAATATGAGAATTACCATTTCGAACAAAGAAAAAGGCATAATTAATTCTATTTCTAATTTTAATTGATCTTATCTTACATGCTTACAATTAAATTATATTAAAATTAATTCTAACTAATTCTAAAATTCTAATCCTTAATTTTAATTATAATTAATTTTATATTAGTTTATTTTACTGTTTTTTGTTAAGAATTTTAAATGTCATTTATGTTTTGAAATCAATATTAATCTGTTTTAAATGTGGCTTAATAAATGGATAAATTTTAATTTGTTTGATTTTCTTTTACTTTTTAGTTAACAGATAAGAAATTTTTTGTTTAAATAACAGATAAGATATACTTCTTTCAAATTCTAGAATGAAGTAAAAAATTAAAATAAGGTAATTTTTTAAATATAATATTTTATAGTTAACAATTTTGTTAATTAAAAGAAATTATAATTTTAATAAATTTTAATTTAATTTAGAAAAAAACATTTTAAAAGAAGTAAGTTTATATTATTATGATTATGTAATTTGTACATATAATCGGAATCATCATAAAACTATAAAATGCATGACTTGATGCGAAGAAAGATGATGAATAAGCATTTTGTACAACTTATTTCAATTTATATGAAATAGGCACGATAAGAGAACCTATAAAGGAAAAAGATGGTGAGGTAGTCTAATTGTATAATATTTTTTTTTTAATTGTCAAATTTTGACGAAAAAAATTAAGTTTCCATTAATTTTAATAATGATTGATTCTTTTAAAAGCTCTTAAACATCATTCCATAATTTAAAAAATATCATTTCATGATAAACATTATATATCCCTAAAAATATCATAATGATGTTGTACAAATTATTCATAATCACAATGAACAAGGATCACATTATAAAATATTTTGTATAAAATACTTACCCATAAAAATCTATGCATATTTATTCATGCTTGAAACCATAATGAGTAAGTAAAAATATTACAAGTATATCTACAACCATGATGAAAACCATATATAGTTTTTTCAACCCTAATGAGTAAGTAGAAATATTACAAGTATATCTACAACCATGATGAAAACCATGTATAGTTTTTTCAATGAATAGCCTATCAAATAATGTTGGGAATGGACCCATAGTGGTTTAAAAAATTTAGAATTTTTTTTCCATATATTTTGGATATTTTTTTTTCAAATATATTTTTAATAAATTTTATTTAAAATTTAAATTAAAATTATTACACTATATATTTAAATATATCTAAATTTTCCATATATACACAATCACATCTAATTTATTGTAGATAGTGTGAATCTGTGAAGGATCTTTTTTGTTGAAAAAATTCTTTAATTTTTAATAACACGCGTGCCCTTTAGGGTTAATATAGAATAATATATTAAAATTATTATATTTATTGAACTAAATATTTCAGATTTTAAGTTAATATATACATTAAAACATATATTTTAAATAAAGCAAAAATAAACCAATTATAATTAAATCAAAATATTTAAAATAATTTTCATCCATTTAAAATTAAACAAAGCTCTAAATTATTATATCACTAACCCTTTCTATCATTAAATTCATTAAACTCCAAATCTCTAAATTATTATTACCACTAACCTTTTCTATCATTAAACTCCAATTAAAGGAAAAAAATATATACACGCAAAAACACCCCGCCACCACTTTCTCTGCTTCTGGTATCTCTTTCATCAAGTGGCAGAAGCGAATCTGGCTGTCGCGTTCACACGGAGGGCAAAGAGAGAGCGCTCCAAGCCGCTCGCCCCTTCTACTTGTCGGGAGCAGCAGCTGCACGGAAGCGCCACAGCACCACACAGAGGTGACACGTATCGTCTGGTCCACTCCAGAGATCTCCTGAGTCCTTCACCCACAGCGACACCCACACCCATGCTAGCACTTAAGCCAAAGAAATTCATTACACCTATACTAGCACTTAAGCCAAAGAAACTCAAACCTATGTATTTTTTCCGTGTATATATAAGCGAATCTGGCTGTCGCGTTCACACGGAGGGCAAAGAGAGAGCGCTCCAAGCCGCCCGTCCCCTTCTACCTGTCGGGAGCAGCAGCTGCACGGAAGCGCCACAGCGGCACACAGAGGTGACACGTATCGTTTGGTCCACTCCAGAGATAAACTTCGCTGTAGTCTAACAACTTTGAAGAATTGCCCAGAAAGTTATAGAAATTATGATCATATATTTAGATTTTTGTAAATTTAAGTTAGAATTGTTAAACTTCCAAATTTTAGGTGTCCAACACATTTTTGATGGTGCTTAATCTATTTCCAATATTAAAAACATTATACAAACACTGTCTCTACAACATTTTTTGATTTTTTTTATCCAGATTCAAGTCACTTTTAACCATCCTGACAATTCCTCTGCCTCAATAAACTACTCCCTAAATTTCACCCACACCCACATCTCAGAGTGGCTGTGGGGTTCACATGCAGGGCAAAGAGAGAGCGCTCCAAGCTGCCCATCCCCATCTACCTGTGGGGAGCAGCAGCTGCATGGAAACGCCACAGCACCACACAGACTGACACGTATCCTCTGGTCCACTCCAAGATAAACTTTGCCGTAGTCTAACGAGCCTGAAGAATTGCCCAGAAAGTTATAGAAATTCTGGTCATATTTAGAGAAAATCCGGCAAAGATTTTTGTAAATCTAAGTTAGAATTGTTAAACTTCAAAATTTTAGATGTCCAAAACGTTTTTGATGGTGCTGAATCTATTTCCAATATTAAAAGCCCGATACAAACACTGTATTTTTTGAAATTTTTTTATCCAAATTCCAGCCACTTTTAACCATCCTAAAATTTTTCTACCTCAATAAACTACACCCACACCTACACCCACACGTGAATACAAATTAAAAGATTTTTTCTCACAAACATTCTTCGCAGAATCACACTATCTAAAAAATAAATTAGATGTGATTGTGAAATAACATATATATATAATTACATGCCAGTGACTGACACTTCTTTAAAATTATTAGCAAACTCACAATGACGTCTTTAACCGGTTAAACAAACTGTATTTAACCGGTAAAAAAAAGGTAAAAACGGGTCCACGTGCGTCAATTTTAAAGCCTGGGCCAGGCTACAGAGATAAAAAGAATCGGTGGGAAAATCTTTTGTTAACTTTATTTAAATTTTCTCATTGAGAGCCCAAGCTTTGAAGCAAGCTACTCCGATCAAGCGACATTTCGACGAAGTTGCGGTGGGCCGGGCACACAGATAGAGGAATGGTTAGGAAATTTTTTCCATAACTTTGTTGAAATTTTTCCACTGAGGGCTCAACCTTGGAAGCACGCTACTCTGAAAGTCAACTTTCCCCTCATTTTCTTGGAGAAGTCCGTCAACTATGTAATTGCCTTGCAATTTCCTCGCAATTTTTTGTCATTGCCTTGCAATTTCCTTCCGTCAACTATGTAATTGCCTCTCAGATCTCTCCATACATTTCTTTGCCATTGCTTTGCAATTTCTTTCCGTCAGCTCTGTAATTGCGTGCTTCTCCGCGGGCTTTTACATAACAGTAGTTCTCTCTTTACAACTCAGGAGCAAGGCATTGAGGTGGGTTTTTTGTTCTTTCAGGGCATCAATAAATATTGGAACATTGACTTAAAGCTTTTGGATAACCCAAAATTGGACAGTTGTTTTCCATAATTTTGAGGGCAAAAACAGTCGGGTTAGGCTGCGGCACAGTCGGGTTAGACTACGGCATAAATATTAGCACAAATTCCTCCCTCCTGTCCCCTGCTCTGACAACATTCCTGTCCTGTGTTTCGCGATATTATGGAGAATCCCACAGCCGGTCATAGGATTGTACCTGTTACAGAAACACAGGTACTTCTGGATGTCATGACCAGAGACAGAATGGCATTCCCAGAGAATAAAATAACTTGGTTTGCGTTTAAGCTGGCCTCTCTGGAGAAGATAGCCAGCGGGCTCGGAAATTTGGCCTTCCTCTGGGCCACCGCCGTCGTCCTCGGAGGATTTGCAGCTCATTTAAAATCGGTGGACTTCTGGTGCGTCACTATAATATTGTTCACAGAAGGTGTTCGGATCTTCAGCCGAAGCCAAGAGGTGGTGTGGCACCATGAGAACACGCTAAAATCCATGGAAACTCTCAGCGAGCAAGCTAGACGGGTAGGTAGCGGCTTCTATAATACCTGCTACTCCATCTCAAGTAAGACCTTCAGATGCTGGAGCTCAGAAAACAGTGAAGAAGATTCTGATGATGATGATTCTCAGAAGAGAAATTGTTCAATGTCAATGGTCAGTTTTCTCTACTGCCTGCAATTGTTGTCCGCTTCGACAATCGTGGGTTTGTCTCTCTATCGGCTACTAAGGCATAACTACATCGTAGGTTCAACGGGTAAGGATACCATGAACCTGAAATCGGCCGTCATAATTTTGTACGCCATGTCTCTGGCCGAAGCGTTTCTGTTTCTGTTGGAGAAGACCTACTGGAAGATCAGTGCGAAGAAATTGCTGGAGGAGGTGAACAATGCCTATGGCTTCAACTTCGACAAGCCTGAGCTCCACACTGTCAGACGTTTTCTGTATGATACATATTCGCGGTGCCTCAAAGGTAACATTTTCGACGCTTGGAAGATGGAATTTGTGTCCTACAGCGTGGAGTTGCTTCAGTCCAGCAGCGCGGACGGGCAGCTGACAGGTGCTCGAGTATTGTCCGCGCTTGCGAGAAATGAGCAATTTGCAGAAAGAACTTTGAGGGCAATCGGAACCATGAAAGATGTGGTGGAGAGGCTAATCGACATGCTGAATTTCAAGAACGTGGACGAGAAGGAGATTCGAAAAGCGGCTGCAGAGATCATCTCCAAATTGGTGGAGAACAAGCGGCATTGCGTTCGGGTGACGGCCATTACTGGGTTGATGGAATCCGTAGCCACTCTGCTCTACTCAAACGACTCAAATGAAGGAGGCTTTGTTTCGCTGGGGCTGACCATAGTGAAAAAGCTGGCAGAAGAGCGCTCCAACCGCCATAAAATCAACTGCAGCAGAGGGCTAATTCCTAAAATTATCTCACTCACAGACTTAGAACCCAGCGACCTCCAATTCGAACCCAACGCCTTCCAACTGGAAATCGAGAGGGATAAGAAGATCCCCTTCGCAACCGAGGTGGAAGAGCTCGCTCTGCAGATCGTGAAAACTCTGGCAAGCACTACAGGTTCGACCGGGAAGGACCTAAGGAAAAGGATGTTGAGGATTGTCTTCGCCATAAGCAATCTCAGAAACGTTCTTCAGTGCACAGAAAGAGATGATCTGCGAATCCTGGTGATCGAGACGTTAACAAATCTTGCTTACGAACAAAAGGGCCGTGAAAGCATTGGCCGTACCGGCGGAATTCTGCGTAAGCTCTTCTCTTTGTTTTTCATGGAGAGAATTAATAATAATGATGAAAAGGAGAAACTTGTGAAGACGGCAGGAGAAGCCCTGGGTCTTCTTTCGCTGGAGTCGGAGCCTAACTGTAAAAAAATGATGAGCATTAAGGTGGACCGTCACCCGAATTTAATGGCAAGCCTCATCTCCATGCTGGACGACGCCGTTAAGGGTATTCATGCAGCAAGAATTCTTCGAAATCTGCTTGAATACACAGATGCAAATTACGTTAAACCGACTGAAATCACTGCACTGGCAGAGCAGGTAGAAGATTGTATTCAAATCTCAGCCTTTCTTTTGAAAATTAAAGTCTTGCTTTGAAGTATGATCTGAAAATAATTTCATTTAATCATTGAGTACACATGCTTATTCTACAGCCTAGCTTAGATACTGATGTGATGAATAAGGTTATTTATCTTTCAGCTTCGATGTTAAGATGTGATGAATAAAGGTATCTATTTTTTATCAGTTAAAATTAAAATTTTGTTTATGTAGATTAAAATACAAATTTTAAAATATCAAAAAAAAACTAAAAATAAAAAGTTAAATTCATATTACAAATTGAATTTCTCTAAATTCATATTACAGATTGAATTTCTCCTACATTTATATTAAATCCGTATTTAAAATAAATCTAAGCTAACTTAACTTCTTTGTGATGTGTTGTGATCAGATTCTGAAGTTTGCGAGGAAAGTACATTCATGCAACCATAAGCATAAGCGGGTGGCCGTAGGATTTAGGGAGAAACATTCATGCGAGTATCAGGAAACAGCCGTAGGATTGGCTGCACGGTTTATGACCAAATGGGATTTCACTCCTGAGTTCCGAGAATTGATGTTGTTGAAACTGGTGAAGGTTTTTGAGAGTCACCCATATCCATCGAAGATGGTTCCCAATGTCAGGAGGTACAGCATCGAGGTCCTAATAGGTGTTTTGACGAGGGACAAGGGTGCACTAGAGCAGAGACCAGAGTTGGTGAGTGATTTACAGAGGACCTTGGAAGGAGTGATGGAGACGACGTCGGACTGGGAATATTATAGCGCCTTCTCGGGTAGTAAGGGATTGAGCAGGCACACCATCCCCATTCTATCCCTCGCACAGGATGCCATGGAATTGCTTCGTAAGTAAATACATGGTATCTTTAATAAAATACAGACATGTCCAAGTCTCTGAGTCCTAAATAATACAGATATGTCCAACTCTTGCACATGTCTGTGTTTTCTATTGTTTAAGATTATAAATACTGTCTGAGTGGTTCAACTCCGTGTTGCAAGGCTTTGTTTTCCGTGTTTAATATTATAAATATTGTGTGAATTATTGGGTTATTTGTTAGTGGGATGTTTCCAGTTGTAATTTATTGTTTATTTGAAAATGGATCACAAAAGTCTAAAATCTAGTATTTAATATTTTTAAAATTTATATTAAAAGTGGTAACTTTGTAATGTGAAATAAGGAATCTCACAAAAATCTAAAATCTAGCATTTAATATTTTTTTTTAATTCATATTGAAAGTGGTAGCTCTATAATGTGAAGTGAGGAATATTTTGTTAAAAATTGCATTTTAGGTAATTGAGAGGATTTAATGATAACCTCTTCACTCATATTTAAGTTTCTCATATATATATATATATATAAGAAACTTATCCTGAAATATGTTGCACTATATTACATTTTCCTTAAATTAAATAATAATAAGAAGAAATTTAAGTTTGTACTTCTCATTGATATGATTATATTTTTAAGTAATTTCTGTGTGTGGCCACTTGTATTGATATTGTATATCGTGGAGAAAGGTTGAATCATTCACAAAATTTATTGAATATTAGGACTTAATGTTCAATTTCAATAAATTACCAAACATGAACTGCAAGTTTTGTGAAATATTCTAATTTGATGATGCCCTTTAATATTGTCATATTTTAATTTGATGATGCCCTTTAATATTGTCATGTGTTGAGTTGTATTATTAGTGTTGTTTATTACCTCCCTTGAGGTTAGGAGAGTGATTGAAACGACATCTTCGCACTGAAGCCGGATTTTATATATATAAAGGAGATACAATTTCTCTTTTTTATTTTGAGCATAAATTGTGGTCCTCGTTTTTAGAAGAGTATATGCTTTTTCTTTTTAAACTAGATTTTTTTAAATAAAATAATATAAATAAATTTTATTAATGTGTCATGAATAACTATAAGATAAAATAACAAGTATTTTTTTAAATTAAATAAAATTATTTAAATATTATATTTTAGAATTTTTTAAAAGAAATAATAAAAAAGTAATATAAAAAAATTTTAAGATATTTTTGGAATAAACTAATATAAATTAATATTATTATTGTTTAATGTATAATTATTGTAAATTATATGTGTGTGTTGGGGAACTTTGTCTTGAGGTGGATCTGGTGGATCTAGTGGAGGGATTGTTCTTAGGAAAATTACTCTTTCAACATCGTGAGTGAGTTGGGCAAGGGTTCAAACAACTATGCATAAATTCTAAGCCTTGAGCTTCTTTCTTATTTGCCTTTGAAATAGATTGTAGCCAATTACAAGTTTTTGTTGATTCCATGATCCTCTTCAGAGATGTCACATACATACACTAGTTCCTATTTTTAGAAAAGATTACACATTTGAAGCAAGCTTTTGACAACATTTCTTCTCCTCACATCTACAAATAAACAGATTCATCTGGAGTTGATGTGGCATTGGACACTTGGCAAGTTACTAAGAAGATAGGTGACACTGTTACAAATATTTCAATACATCTTCCCAATTTAAAAAACCCCTAGTTTCACTAGATATTGTAGGTATCCATTTTTTAATTAACATTTTTTTATCCCCCTTTATATTTTTCATTAACTTTGAGCTCCATTTTTTATACTTGCTAATATAAAAACCCTTTACCCCCTATTATATGTTCAATATATTATGTCATTTTTTACTGAATATATATTCTCCAATATGAACCTACGTAGTATGATATTGCTTCACCAACGAATCTCTTGTGGTCAATTCATAGCCTTAGCTCACGGATAGCCTTTGTTGCAAAAATATGAAGTGCAACAAGAAGCTTATGGTTAAGTGTAGCATCCTTCTACAATGAGGTAGTGGTTATCACATGTACAAGGAATCATTACTTGCAAAAATTTAAGCGTACAAGAACAAAGTGTGTACTCCCAATGTACTAATCTCAATGCTTACATAAAACAACATCAAGAAAGAGAGCAACAACAAAGACAAATAAAAAAACCTAACAAAGACGAATGATATTTTTGTACTAGATTATTCAAAATATAGATCACTACACTCCTTTTGTTCCTATGCAAAAGCATAAAGGTCAGTGGAGAAATTCAACACTAGCCTAAAAGACAAATGTATTTCAATAACAATTGTCAATTCTACGTATGATTGCAATTCCGATTAGCCAAATAGAAGTAACACAATTGTCAACAATAGAACAATTCCAATTCACCAAATAGAAGTAACATGATCGTCAACAATAGAAAGGAACCTGGTAAGGGTGCTTCTAGCACAGGCAAAGACAAGGGAAGCTGGTAGTAGGAACCAAAAATAACCATTAAAGCATATGACAAGGGCAATCAAAATAAAGGATAACCGAAGTAGTTGAACAACATGAAGCGAACATGCACCAAATTCATAAAAGCAAGACAACAGAAGCAAATGGGTCCACTACCATCATAATTTCACAATAAGTAACAATCAATAGAAGTTGTTTAGATTGGTATGGACGAAGAATCTACCAACCAAGGATATCATTGGAAGAAAGCCAAAAAACAATTTAAGATTACAGTGGAAGTTAAAGAAAGAGATGACAAGAAAAATAACACTACTAAGATAGTAAGGCAAAACAGTGATACGAAGAATAGAAGAGAAAGTAGGTAAAAATGACACTTTCCCAACAAAAGGCATCATGGAATAAGAAACCAAAGTCATTTCCAAGGAAAGCATAAGAAGGTACCAAAGAAAGTAGAGTCTGATAAAGAACCATGAAAGTATCAACAGGTACCTTGGAAAGGTAAGGGTAGAAAACCAAGGTCCAAGGAATGAACTATATAAGACTAAGTAAAGCCTAGTAAAGAAGCAACAATAGAACTAAAGTAAAAGAGAATAAAGAGAAGAAAAAGACATAAGATGAAGCAAATATGGCAAGAGGAGTTCCCACATAAGAAGTTCCAACAAAATAAGATCTAGAAACCAACATAGCACTAGCAGTAGAACCTAAGAAGGTAGCAACAAAGTTAGCAGTCACCTTAAAGTAAGAAATGTCCAAGGTAGAGGACTTCAATCTTGCAACAAAAAATTTTCAACTAGCAAGGTCTAAGCATAAACCCTCCTTGAGGGTTCCATTGTCATTGTGATCCACCCTAGCCGAATGGCACAAGTTTTAAAGGGATAAGGTCAGGTGAAGTCTGCAACAATTTTCCCAGATTCGTTACCCCTTTTCTAATTCTAATTGATCTTATCTTA
>APFE031399219.1:143896-171428 GCA_000404065.3 Pinus taeda
ATTTGTACATATTAATTGTAACCATCATAAAACTATAAAATGCATGAAATGATGGAAGAAAGATGATGAATATGCATTTTGTACAACTTATTTCCATTTATATGAAATACGCACAAGATGACAAGAGAACCTATACAAGAAAGAGATAGTGGGGTAGTCTAATTGTATAATACTTTTTTTTAAATGATCAAATTTTAACGGAAAAAATTAAGTTTCCATTAATTTTAATAATAATTGATTTTTTAAAAGCTCCTAAAACATCATACCATAATTTAAAAAATATCATTTCATGATAAACATTATATATGAAAAATATCTATGAAAAATATCATAATGATGTTGTACAAATTATTCATAATCACAATGAACCAGAATCACATTATAAAATATTTTGTATAAAATACTTACCCATAAAGATCTATGCATATTTATTCATGCTTAAAACCATAATGATTAAGTACAAATAGTACAAGTATATCTACAACTATGATGAAAACCATGTATAGTTTTTTCAAGAAATGGTTTATCAAACACAGGTGACACATATCCTCTGGTCCACGTAGTCTAACGAGCCTGATAAATTGTTTGGAAAGTTATAGAAATTTTGGTCATATATTTAGATAAAATTCCATAAAATTTTTTGTAAATTTAAGTTAGAATTGTTAAATTTCCAAATTTTAAGTGTCTAAGACTTTTTTGATTTTTTTATCCGAATTCCAGTCAGTTTTAACCATCCTAACAATTCCTATGCCTCAATAAACTACTCCCTAAATTTGAGTGGCTGTGGCGTTCACATGGAAGACGGGCAAAGAGAGAACGCTCCAAGCCACCCGTCCCCATCTACCTGTCGGGAGCAGCAGCTGCACGGAAGCGCCACAGCGCTACACAGAGGTGACACGTATCGTCTGGTCCACTCCAAGATAAACTCCAGAGATCTCCAGAGTCCTTCCGATCAAGCGACATTTCGACGAAGTTGTGGTGGGCCGGGCCCACAGATAAAAGGAATGGCTAGGAATTTTTTTCAGTAACTTTGTTGAAATTTTTCCATTCGGAGCTCAACCTCGGAAGCACGCCACTCCGAAAGTGAACTTTCCCCTCATTTTCTTGGACAAGTCAATACACACATTTCTTTGCCATTGCCTTGCAATTTCCTTCCCTCAACTATGTAATTGCCTTTCGGATCTCTCCGTACATTTCTTTGCCATTGCCTTGCAATTTCTTTCCGTCAGCTCTGTAATTGCCGTGCTTCTCCGCGGGCTTTACATAACAATAGTTCTCTCTTTACAACTCAGCAGCAAGACATTGAGGTGGTTTTTATTTGTTCTTTCAAGGCATCCATAAATCTTGGAATATTGGCTTAAATCTTGGAATATTGACTTAAAACTTTTTGAAATTTCACGGTTGTTACCTGAATTTATACGGCCGAAATTTCCATAATTTTTGAGTGAAAAAACAGTCGGGTTAGGCTACGGCACAGTCGGGTTAGACTACTATGGCATAAATATTAGCACAAATTCCTCTTTCCTGTCCCCTGGTCCGACAATATTCCTGTCCTGTGTTTCGCGATATTATGGAGAATCCCACATCCGGTCATAGGATTGTACCTGTTACAGAAACACAGGTACTTCTGGATGTCATGCCCAGAGACACCGTGGCATTCCCAGAGAATAAAATAACTTGGTTTGCGTTTAAGCTTGCCTTTCTGGAGAAGGTAGCCAGCGGGCTCGGAAAGTTGGCCTTCCTCTGGGCAACCGCCGTCGTGCTCGGAGGATTTGCAGGAAATTTAAAAACGGCTGACTTCTGGTGCGTCACTATAATATTGTTTACAGAAGGTGTTCGGATCTTCAGCCGAAGCCAAGAGGTCGTGTGGCACCATGAGAACACCCTAAAATCCATGGAAACTCTCAGCAAGGAAGCTAGACGGGTAAGTAGCGGCTTCTATAATACCTGCTACTCCATCTCAAGTAAGATCTTCGGATGCTGGAGCTCAGAAAACAGTGAAGAAGAAGATTCTGATCATCATGATTCTCAGAAGAGAAGTTGGTCAATGTCAATGGTCCGTTTTCTCTACTACCTGCAATTGTTATCCGCTTCGACAATCGTCGGTTTGTCGCTTTATCGGTTACTAAGGCATAACTACATCATAAATTCAGGTAATGATACCATGAATCTGAAATCGGCTCTCATAATTTTGTACGCCATGTCTCTGGCCGAAGCGTTTCTGTTTCTGATGGAGAAGAGCTACTGGAAGATCAGTGCGAAGAAATTGCTGGAGGAGGTGAACAATGCTTATGGCTTCAACTTCGACAACCCTGAGCTCCACACTGTCCGACGTTTTCTGTATGATACATATTCGCGGTGCGTCAAAGGTAACATTTTCGACGCTTCGAAGATGGAATTTGTGTCATACAGCGTAGAGTTGCTTCAGTCCAGAAGCGCGGACGGGCAGCTGACAGGTGCTCGAGTATTGTCCGCGCTTGCGAGAAATGAGCAATTTGCAGAAAGAACTTTGAGCGCAATCGGAACCATGAAAGATGTGGTGGAGAGGCTAATCGACATGCTGAATTTCAAGAACGTGGACGAGAAGGAGATTCGAAAAGCGGCTGCAGAGATCATCTCCAAATTGGTGGAGAACAAGCGGCATTGCGTTCGGGTGACGGCCATTACTGGGTTGATGGAATCCGTAGCCACCCTGCTGTACTCAAACGACCCAAATGAAGGAGGCTTTGTTTCGCTGGGGCTGACCATAGTGAAAAAGCTGGCAGAAGAGCGCTCCAACCGCCATAAAATCAACATTAGCAGAGGGCTAATTCCTAAAATTATCTCACTAACAGACTTAGAACCCAGCGACCTCCAATTCGAACCCAACGCCTTCCAACTGGAAATCGAGAGGGATAAGAAGATCCCCTTCGCAACTGAGGTGGAAGAACTCGCTCTGCAGATCGTGAAAACTCTGGCAAGCACTACAGGTTCGACCGGGAAGGACCTAAGGAAAAGGATCTTGAGGATTGTCTTCGCCATAAGCAATCTCAGAAACGTTCTTCAGTGCACAGAAAGAGATGATCTGCGAATCCTGGCGATCGAGACGTTAACAAATCTTGCTCACGAACACAATGGCCGTGAAAGCATTGGCCGTACCGGCGGAATTCTGCGTAAGCTCTTCTCTTTGTTTTTCATGGAGAGAATTAATAATAATGATGAAAAGGAGAAACTTGTGAAGACGGCAGGAGAAGCCCTGGGTCTTCTTTCGCTGGAGTCGGAGCCTAACTGTAAAAAAATGATGAGCATTAAGGTGGACCGTCACCCGAATTTAATGGTAAGCCTCATCTCCATGCTGGACGACGCCGTTAAGGGTATTCATGCAGCAAGAATTCTTCGAAATCTGCTTCAATACGCAGATGCAAATTACGTTAAACCGACTGAAATCACTGCACTGGCAGAGCAGGTAGAAGATTGTATTCAAATCTCAGCCTTTCTTTTGAAAATTAAAGTCTTACTTTGCAGTATGATCTGAAAATAATTTCATTTAATCATTGAGTACACAGGCTTATTTATCTTTCAGCTTAGATGTTGAGATGTGATGAACAAAGGTATCTACTTTTTATCAAAGTTAAAATTTTGTTTATCTAGATTAACAAATTTTAAAATATCCAAAAAAAATGAAGTCATATTACAAATTGAATTTCTCTACATTTATATTAAATCCGTATTAGACTTCTTTGTGATGTGTTGTGATCAGATTCTGAAGTTTGTGAGGAAAGAACATTCATGCAACCATAAGCGGGTGGCCATAGGATTGAGGAAGAAACATTCATGCGAGTATCAGGAAGCAGCCATAGGATTGGCTGCACGGTTTATGACCCAATGGGATTTCACTCATGAGTTCCGAGAATTGATGTTGTTGAAACTGGTGAAGGTTTTTGAGAGTCACCCATATCCATCGAAGATGGTTCCCAATGTCAGGAGGTACAGCATCGAGGTCCTGATAGCTGTTTTGAAGAGGGACAAAGGTGTATTAGAGCAGAAACCAGAATTGGTGAATGATTTAGAGAAAGCCTTGGAAGGAGTGATGGAAACGACGTCGGACTGGGAATACTATAGCGCCTTCTCGGGCAGTAAGGGGTTGAACAGGCACACCGTCCCCATTATATCCCTCGCACACCATGCCATGGAATTGCTTCCTAAGTAAATACATGGTATCCTAAATCGTAAATAAAATACAGGCATGTCCAAGCCTGTGAATCGTAAATAATACAGATATGTCCAACTCTGTCTTGCACGTGTCTGTGTTTTCTATTGTTTAAGATTATAAATATTGTGGGAGTTGTTCAACTCTGTGTTGAAAGGCTGTGTTTTCCCGTGTTTAATATTATAAATATGGTGTAAATTATTGGGTTATTTGTCAGTGGGATGTTTTCTCAGTTGTAATTTGATGTTTATTTAAAAATAGATCACAGAAGTCTAAAGTCTAAAATCTAGTATTTAATATTTTTTAAATTTATATTAAAAGTGGTAACTTTGTAATGTCAAGTAAAGAATATCAACAAAGTCTAAGATCTAGCATTTAATATTTTTTTTAAATTCATATTAGTAGTAGTAGCTCTGTAATGTAAAGTGAGGAATATCACAAAATCTAAGATCTAGCACTTAATATTCTTTTTTTAATATTCTCATTGAAAGTGGTAGCTCTATAATGTGAAGTGAGGAATATTTTGTTAAAAATTGCATTATAGGTAATTTTAAATTCATATTAGTAGTAGTAGCTCTGTAATATAAAGTGAGGAATATCACAAAATCTAAGATCTAGCATTTAATATTTTTTTTTAATATTTGCATTGAAAGTGGTAGCTCTATAATGTGAAGTGAGGAATATTTTGTTAAAAATTGCATTTTAGGTAATTGAGAGGATTTAATAATAACCTTTTCACTCATATTTAAGTTTCTCTCATATTATGATAATAAATATATATTATATATATATTATATATATATATATAAATGAAACTTATCCTGAAATATATTGCACTATATACATTTTCCTTAAATTAAATAATAATAATAAAAAGAAATTTAAGTTTTATACTTTTTATTGATATGATTATATTTTTAAGTAATTTTTGTGTGTGGGGCCACTTGTATTGATATTGTGCATCGTGGAAAAAGGTCGAATCATTCAAAAAGTTTCTTGAATATTAGGACTTAATGTTCAATTTCAATAAATTACCAAACATGAACTGCAAGTTTGTTAAACAGATTTTGATTTACTGTGAAATATTCTAATTTGATGCTTCCCTTTAATATTGTCATGTGTTGAGTTGTATTATCAGTGTTGTTTATTGCCTCCCTTGAGGTTAGCAGAGATTGAAACAACATCTCTTGGCACTGAAGCCAGATTTTATATATATAAAAGATACAATTTCTGTTTTCTATTTTGAGCACAAATTATGGTTCTGGTTTTTAGAAGAGCAAATGCTTTCCTTTTTTTAAAATATTTTTTTTAAATAAAATAATATAAATGAATTTTATTAATGTTTCATGAATATAAGATAAAATAAGAAGTATTTTTTAAATTACATAATATTATTTAAAAATATTATTTTAGAATTTTTTTAAAGAAATAATAAAAGTAATATAATTTTTTTTTAAGATATTTTTGGAATAATCTAATATAAATTAATATTATTATTGTTTAATGTATAATTATTGTAAAAAAATATATACATATATATATATATGGGTAACTTTGTCTTGAGGTGGATCGGGTGGAGGGATTGTTCTTAGGAAAATCACTCTTTCAACATTGTGAGTCAGTTGGGCAAGGGTTCAAACAACTATGCATAAATTCTAAGCCTTGAGCTTCTTTTCTTATATGCCATTGAAAAATAATGTAGCCAATTACAATTTTTTTGTTGATTCCATGATCCTCTTCAGAGATGTCACATACATACACTAGTTCCTATTTTTAGAAAAGATTACACATTTGAAGCAAGCTTTTGACAACATTTCTTCTCCTCACATCTACAGATAAACAGATTCATCCGGAGTGGATGTGGCATTGGACACTTGGCAAGTTACTAAGAAGATAGGTGACACTGTTACAAATATTTCCAGAAACCTTTCATAGAGGGTTGGCAATAGTAACTTGGATAAATCTTCCATGATGAATGTCTCCTTTTTGTTTTCTTTAGACCCTTTATATGAGATAGTTTTCTTATAATATGGACATGTAAAAGGTCTATATAAATCAACTAAATAGACTTTACTTAAATGGTAAAATTTATGATAAGTAAAGTTGATCATCATCACTTAATATGAGTTGACTCACCACTCTTATTTAAATAAAATCACACAAAAAATTATCTCATTTTTTTTTATTTATCACAAGTAAAGTTGATCATCATCACTCAATAAGCGTTGACTCAATACTCTTATTTAAATAATTTCACACTAGAAATGATCTCATTTTTTTTAGATATTGCAGAGGGACCAAAAAAACTTTGAATATTTATTTACAAAAAAATTAATTTTGAGAATTAAATATTATTTGCAAGAAATCCAATATTTATTAATATGATTGTCAAGGCTATAAATGTTTTCAAATACATATAATTTTAATCTCATATCTTTTACTTTTCTTTTTTCTTCTTCTTTTTCTATGTAATTCATAGGGCATGCCCCTAAAGTGTCTAGAGAATTGAATTCTTAACTTCTCAATAACAATAACAAAGGTACTACTGAATTAAAGAATTAAACTCTTGACTTCTCAATAGCAAAAATGCTATTAGATAAAATCAATTAAGCTAAATTATACATTTTACTTATCAAAAAATATTATTTTTAATTTTTTTAATTAATATATAAATTGTAATCAAATATATTTAAATTTTACAATATTTCTAAACCTTTTTTTAATTTTTAACTTTTTAATTCAAAATATTACTTAATTACTTTGAATAAAAAATACAGTATTATTAGATCAACAAATCAACTGTGAATGAAATTCTCTAGTTCGCTGCAGCTCTTACGTGCGCCTTCCTTGATCTCCCGGCGATCTGCTAGCGGCGGCCCCAGCCCCAGCCATGGCCCCTGTCTTGGACCCTCGAGATCCCCCTTCGGAAGGGATGGATCCTCAAAGCGCTTTTTCTACCCTGGTGAAATCGCTGCCTCTGTAATGCCCCAGGTCTACCCTCTCAAATTTGTGAAGAAGTTGGATGGGCTCCAAGAGGTTCAGTTACCCCCACTCTTGCCCCGCATGGCCGCTCCGTCTCTTGCTGAAAAAGGCCTCATAGGTCAATTCACAGGCCTCTGGCCTTCTCCTAGAACCGTACAAAGATGGGTGGAGAGAAATTGGACTGATAAAATTCAAGGGAAGATCTCCATTAGGTTTTGTGGAAAAGGATATTTCACATTCCACTTCGAATCTAAAGAGGACAAGGATTTAATTTTCAGAAACGGGCCCTACTTCATGGACTCCAGAGGCCTGTACCTCAACAAATGGACTCCAGATTTTGACCTTGAACTAGACGTCCCCAGTGCTGTTCCGGTTTAGGTTCGTCTTCCCCATCTCCCACTCCACTGCTGGGGAGATGAATCTGTTCGTGACATCGAGAATGCAATTGGCAAATACATCGACCGTAGCGAACCAAAAGAGAACATGCAGGCCTGTGCGAGGATTTGCGTCGAAGTTGACCTTGGCAAAGGACTCCCCGAAGCGATAAAATTGAAGGTGGACGAGTGGAGCCATATTCAGCAACTCGATTACGAGCAGATCCCCTTTAAATGAAAGGTATGTGACGAATATGGCCATTTTGCCAATCGATGTGCTAAACTTGTTGATGCAGAGAGCGGTGATCGAGAAGGCCAATGGGAACCTGTCAAAATGAAGAAGTCTGCCCCGACATCCAAAACTCCTCTAGAATCTGACCCTCTTGTTCTCTCTGCTCCCCGTCCCGCCTTATCCTCCCCTCCCCCTTCTACCCATCCCCCTCCTGATCAGCACCTCCCCTCCTATTCTAACCCTTTCTTTGTCTTATCATCCCTCGATCCTTCCCCCGAGGATCCTTCTCAGCCCCCCTCACTCCCCTCTGATCCTTCATATCCTTCTCCCCTCCTGATCATTCCTTCGCAGGCTTCTCTCAATCCCCCCCTTCCTAGGCTTACAAGAAGCTCGTCCAAAGACCATGGATCCTCTTGCGACTCCTTCAAGAAATCAGGTCCTAGTAGAAAATCTGCCAAGCAACATAGAGACGAGAATGCTCAGAAAGACATAGCCATGGGCACTCAAACTCCTATAGAAGCTTTCATCCTGGGGCAACACGAGAAGGAGACAACTCAAGAGAGGCGAGCACCTCTCCGTAAGTCAAACATCCAATGATGAAAATTCTGTCTTGGAACAATAGGGGTCTAGAGCACGCCTCCAAAGTTTTAGCCCTCAGAGAACTTATACATAGTGAAAAGCTAGAAATTATTTTGATTCAGGAGACAAAGCTAGAGCAGCAAGAAATAAGAGGAATAATAGATCAGCAGAAACACTATAAAGATTGTACCAGTGACTGAAGAGGAGCCTCCAGAGGTGTTTCCACCCTTTGGGTTCATAGCAAATAGAACTGCACTTCAGAAAATCTACACCAGCGTTGGATCAGAACGGTTTTGGAAAATAAAATAGACAATCAAACTGCAATTATCTATAATGTATACGCTCCCAACCAATACAGAGAAAAGGAAAGCTGCTGGGACGATTTGAAGGCAAGCATCGACGGTGAAACAACTATAAATATTATAGTGGCTGGCGATTTTAATCTGATCCTTCATGCCAATGAAAAAAGGGGAGGATGCTTTTCGCCTAACCACTTCAGAGGCCGTTTGGAAGCTATCATTCGGGACCATGAATTTGTGGACGTTGTTCCAAAAAATCGCAAGTACACCTGGAGCAACCGTAGGCTTGGAATTGGCAACATAATGGAAAGGCTGGACAGGTTCTTAATAAATTTTTCGTTCCTCTCCTCCTTTTCTGTGGGGTATGCTAACATTCTATCCACCTCAGCCTCAGATCATTACCCCATAATGCTCACATTGGAAACTCACTGCCCTCTTGGGCCAATTTCGTTTAAATACAGTCCTCTATGGAGTTGGGACCCGACAGTCAGAGAAATTGTTCAAGGATCCTGGAACTAGCATGTTGAAGGTTCACCAGGTTTCATCTGGGAAACCAAACTAAAGAGAATTAAACAAGCCATCAAAGAGTGGGCAAGAGCCAATTACAAAGAACCTGAAGAGACGAAAAAAAAATAAAAATGATCTTGAATGCATCCAAGGAACGATAGAGGTTCATGGTCTCTCTCAACAGAATAAGGAGCAAGAGGGTGCCCTCTACACATATCTGAGTCATATAAATAGAGAAGAAGAGATAAAATGGAGACTAAATTCAAGGCAGCTCTGGCTGCAACATGGTAACAAAAATACAACATTTTTCCACAAACAGGCCATGGCTCGAAAAATCAGGAACAATGTTAGCTCAATTTTGGACAATGAAGGCAATCAGCAAAACACCCAAGAGGCCATCAAAAGAGCTGCCACTAATTATTATAGAGAGCTTCTAACTGAAACCAAAGGAGAAGAGGATTACGCTGATTTTCTTCAATACTTGCCCAAGGGAGTTACCAAAGAAATGAATGACAGCCTGGTAAAAGAAATAGAAGAGGAGGAAATCAGAAGAACGATTTGGTCTATGAATCTTGATAAGGCTCCCAAGCCTGATGGATTCCCCATTTGTTTCTATAAGGCTTTTTGGGGTTTAATAAAAAAAGACTTGACTAAGATGATCAGATGGATTCAGAGAAAGGGCAAAATAGGTGGATATACCAATCTACCTTTTTGGCTCTCATCCCAAAAGAAAACAGGCCCACTTCCTTTGCTCGGTTTAGACCCATTTCCCTTTGCAACTCCTCATACAAAATTTTGTCTAAAATCCTTGTTGCTCGCCTTAAACCCCTCCTCCCCTCTTTGATTTCGAACAACCAAGGAGGATTCATGGCCAACAGACAACTTACTGACTCCATTCTTTTAGTTCAAGAAGCCATCCACTCGAGCCTCTCTAGGAAGGAGAAAGGGTTTATCCTCAAACTCGACCTTGCCAATGCCTTTGACAGAGTTAGACACTCTTTCCTTACTGTTGTTTTAAAAAAGATGCGTTTTGAGTTGCCCTTCATCAGCCTCATCACTGCTTGCATCTCTGGGCCTTGGATTTCCCCCTTGGTTAATGGTAGACCAGGTGAAGCCTTTCAATCCTCCAGGGGTCTCAGACAGGGTTGTCCCCTCTCCCCGTATCTATTTATTCTTATGGTTGAATCTTTTAGCCAAGCTTTGGACTACAATAGAAGAATGGGCCTCATCACTGGAATAAAATTTGGAAATGGAGCCAAGAACATCAATCACTCTCAGTTCGTCGATGACACCTTGCTTATTGGAGGAGCCTCCACCACTATAGCAAGAAGGTTCAAGACTCTTCTTGACAAATTTATGGGGTACTTAGGAGGTTTGGTTAACCAGTTAAAAAGCTGTATTTTTGGATGGAATGCATCAAATCAGGTCATCCATAATATCGCTAGTATCTTTGGCGTCACTTGCAACCTCGAGTGGATGCATTTCTCCTATTTGGGCATGCCTATGAGCCTAAAATTTCTGAAGGCAGGATCTTGGGACATCATCATTGACAAGGTGAAGTGGAAAGTGCAGCAGTGGGGTTTAGTTTAGTTCAATCCAGCAGGTCGGCTCATCCTTCTTAAATCTGGTATTTCTTCTCTCCCCCTTTATCGATTTTCTCTATATCAAGCCCCTTCCTCCTTTCATAACAAAATGGAAGTTATCCTCTATCACTTCCTTTGGCAAGGAGGGAAAACCGATAAAAAGAAATTCAATTTAGTTAGCTGGAAACAAGTCATTCAAACCTAAGACAGAGGAGGTCCCGGTGTCAGATCCCCCAAATTTCAAAATCTTGCCTTCGGAGGGAAGATAGTTTGGAGGCTCCTCACTGGTCCTTCAACATGGTGGAAAAGGGTTCTGGAAACCAAATATCTTAACTTCCCAAGACAACAATTGCTTGATTCTATTATACCCAATAGAGATTCTTCAAAAATATGGAGCCTTTGCAAAAAAGCTATTCCGTTCATTGCCCAGAACATATCCAAAGTGTCCAAGGGAGGAGACAGTATAAAGATTGGAGCTGATAAAATTTTGGGACAGCAACCTATAAAATGTCATGAAGGAACCATCCCAATACTCTCCTTTCTCAGCAGTAAGGGTATCCATTATCTGGATTAGATTTCTAGTTGGGATCCTGTATCCCACCTTTGGTTGGGATGGTCTTTCCCTGATGTTCCCATTGCTCTCAATCCTAGCCTTGCCTTTCTGTAGTCTCTCCTCCACAGCAAAGCTCCCCTCAAAAAGAATGAGATGGATGGCTTTCGTTGGGACCCAACTGGCTCTGATTACTCAGTTCAAGCAGCCTAGCAACAAATTTGCCACAGCACTTTCCCTATGCCAATATGGAACTCCTGGAGAATGGTTTGGAAGTCAGAGGCCCTTCCCAAAATTAAATTTTTTATCTAGACCTTGCTTAAAGGGAAAATCCTAACAGCAGAGAATTTACAAAAGAAAGGTATCAACGGTCCATCTTGCTGTCCCAACTGCTATGCTGTGGAAGAATCTATGCAACACCTCTTTGTAGACTGTTCTTTTGCTATTGACTGCTAGAAAGAATTGTATCCCATTGATAATTTCCCTTGGGTCACCCAGTACTCCATAGGTGAAGTGATACAATACTGGAAAAAGAATTGTCCTTGGAAAAATAAGAACAACAATTTAGTGCAGAGGGTTTGGAACATTCTCCCATACACCATGTTATGGAGTATTTGGTTGGTTAGAAATAGAAAAATCTTTAAGGATAAGAATTTGACTTCAAGATCCGCCTGCAACAAGGCAAAAACTCTAGCTCTTGAAACTATCTCTGTCAAAACTCATAGCAATATTGATGCCACTGAGTACAGTGTGGAAGAAAGGAGCTTCATCAGCTACATCTTGGACAAAAATCACAGCATTCAGAATGGCAATACAATGAGAGCTCAGCGCAAACATGAAACCCACCGTTGGAAGATAAGGCTCAAAGAGGAGGAGTTCGCAATTTGGTTGCAAAAATGTAATAGTTTCTACCTCTTCTTCGATGGAGCATCCAAGTCAAACCCAGGTATCGTAGGCGCAGGAGGTGTGATCTACAATGCCAATGGGGAATGTGTCCTCTTCTATGAATGGGGCTTAGAGAATATCTCCAATAACAGGGCAGAGTCGTTGGCCCTATATCAAGGTCTAAAACAACTTAACAGACTTGGTATAAGATCAGCAAAAGTCTTTGGAGATTCTTCTATAGTAATTAGTTTAATGGCTCAAAAAAAAAAATCTCTGAATGCTCTCCTACAGCAGGTCATTCAGCGCTGCCAATTCCTGCGTAAGACAATGGGAATACTGCAGTACCACCACATCCTCCACTCTTTAAATAAGCACGCAGACAGGCATGCGTATAAGGCCTGCGACAGGACAATCGGCAATCTGATATGCAATACAGAGGAGTCTCTATAGCCTTTGCCATTATTCGATTCAGTCCTCCCAGCATTAATCTGCACAACTCTATCAAGTGGAAACAGTTTCTGATCTTCCAGGCTTGCAATAGGAACATTAACAGCGATCGAATATGGCATAGAATTGTTCCATACATTAATCTGCTATCTCTAACCAATTCTACTCATTCCTACCAGAATTGTTTCTTCTCGCCCTTGGTTTGCGCAAGTTCCAGGCTTCAATGTGACCTAGATGAATTTATTATCTCTTCCTTTGCCCAAACTCAGCAGCTGATCCTTGTCGCCTCTCTCGGTAAACAACGGCACCCAATGTGGACTGCCTCCCTGCTTCTGTTAACATATCTCAGATGCTTTGCAAATGTTAGTCCTTAGGGCTTCAATTTGTCAGAATTTATCCTAGTTTAGTGTCTCTCGAACCCGGAACAAGCAGGACTAAGGAGATAATTGCTCTCTGTAACTCCTTCGTTCCAAAGCCTCCTCTGCTTTTCATGTATCCCAGGAACATATGTTCCCGCTTTTTTTTTCAGTTTTTAATATAGCAGCGGATTCTGTCAAAAAAAAATACAGTATTATTTAAAATATTATTAAAAAAAAGGTTAAATGACATAATTTACTTTTCATTCCGAACTCCTCAAAACCTTATTTTTTCCTACAAAACCATAACGTGCGGTTGTCATTCAAAGAAATGTATATTAACGCAATACAATTTTTCCTATATTTAAATTTAACAATGGGTAAGGAACACATATAATGCGATTTGATTTGTAAAACATTCTAATAGAACATTAATTTTATTATTAACTTAATATTGTATGATTTAGGATTAGTGTTTTTATCAACGTATAAAATTATTGATAAGTTTATTTGTTTTTAAATAATTTGTATAAGTGTTTAGCTACTTGATATCAAGTATAAGTGTTTAGCTACTTGTATTGATATCGTTGGTTGTGGAGAAAAGCCAAATCGTTCACACGATTTCTCTGAGATTTTTGTATTTTTTAGGTGGTAGGCCTCATAGTCTTATACTGCTCTATTCATTTTGATGTGTTATTCGATGCTCTCTTTAATATTGTGCATGTGTTGCGCTGTATTACAAATGTGGTTTATTGCCTCATTTTATTCATGAGATGAGGAGAGTTTTTGAAACCTAACATCTCGGCAGGTGAAGCCATGTTTAGATATGCGATTTAAAAAATATTATAAAATTTAAAATATAATTAAGATTTTTAATTTTACAATATTTTATTGGGTTTATAAATTTTTTATTTTTATATTTTATATAACATTTAAATAACATTTAAGAATATAATTTTCGTTTTCAATTTTGAATAGAAATTAAGATTTTAAGATTTTTTCTTTTATTTAAAAAAATAGAAGAGAAATGCTTTTATTTTTTAAGATAAGATTTTTTAATTAAATAATACAAATAGATATCATTATTTTTTAATGAATAATTATAGGGTTAAATAGAAAGCAATTTTCTTCAAATTACATAAGATTGTTTTAAAATATTATTTTGGAAGTTTAAAAAAAAAAATTAAAGTAATATAAAGATTTTTTTATTAAAAGTTTTTGAATAAAGTAATATAAATTATTATTTTTAATGTTATATATATATGTTCGTGTGAATGATGGGGTATCTCTACTTGCAGGTTGGGTAGGGTTTAAACATTTATGTAGAAATGTTAAGATTTAAGCTTTTTGTTTTATTTCATATTGAAAAAGAATGTCATCACTCACATATTATCGATGATTTCATAATCGTTATTAATTGGTTTAATAATATTGAAAGATGTCACATGCCTTATTAATTGGTTTAATAATATTCAAAGATGTCACATGCACACATTGGTTTTTATTTTAGAAGATGTTATGTTGGAATGACAATTGGAAAAATGGATTCAATTTTTATTAAGAATATTGTACATATAAATACAATTTTGAAAAGGTTGGATTCACTTTCAAGGGTTTCTTGGACTTTAGTAATTAATTAAATAATGCACCATAACCCTAACAGCTTAGGTTTCCATTACACCCTTAATCCGAAGGGGTGTACATAAGAGTCTAAGAAGAGAGCTAATATGGAAAAATGTATGACATCCAATGGCTGAATGTGCTATATGAAATAGTGGTTTAAGAAAAAACCACAAACCAAAAGGTGGATGAACTCAAAGTCTCAACTAGTGGTGGTTTAAGGCTGACCACCAACTCTTGAACTAAAGCACAAAGTAGTTCATGGAACAACTCCAAATTTGGCTAGAGGTTAAAGTCTTCCTCGAGAGGAAGTGTTCCTAAGGTCTTGAAAAGGGAGACCTTCAACCTGGAAAAGGGAGGTCTCAACATGTAGAAAGAAAAGAAAAACCTCAACCTAGAAAGGGAGGTCTCAATTTGTGGTGGTTTAAGGAATGCCACCAGCTAAAGGCATGCTCATGGGGCATTACTCTGTCTCTAGCTACAACTATGAATCTGGTTATAGTTGTCTCTAGATGTACGCTCAGGTAGCAGGTTGAGGTTGTGGCTCAGACTCACTTGATAAATCTTCGACTGATGAATCTTCGAAGTTGCTAATTGGACATCAAGTCCGCCTCAGTGAAATACAAGGTGAGAAGATGAAGAAATTTTCGTTGCAATACTAATCAATACTCGAGAACAAATTATGTGGTATGACTGGCATATCTTCTTAGTTGTTGAAGACCATTTCTAAGAAGTGATACATCCAAGGTGAGTCTTCTTCTTATAGGAGTTTTGTTTCTGTAACATATGTTTGAATGATGAGTGTGCTTACCACAATACTCATAAGGATGAATATCAAAACATTGATCTTTCACCTGGCCAACTCGATCGTAATGTTGGCATTTGAAAATATGTCGCTATTATGCAACAACAACAAGCGAAGATGGGTCATCTTGAAGGAATGCAACGCTATGAAACTAGATGGGCTTCAAATATTATGGAATCTGAAATAATGTACAGACATGTCCAAGTCTCTGATTCCTAAATAATATAGGCATGTCCAAGCTTGTGAATTCTAAATAATACAGACATGGATCCTAAATAACAAAAACATGTCTAAGTCTATGAATCCTAAATAATATAGACATGTCCATGTCAATGAATCATAAATAATAGACATGTCCAAGTCTGTGTTGGACATGTCTGTTTTTTCTACTATTTAATATTATAAATATTATGTGAGTTGTTGGGTTATTTGTTAGTGGGATTTTCTAGTTGACTCCATTTCTAATTTATTGTTTACTTGAAATATCATGCTCAATGGTGACATCCTGCTAAAAGTGCACTCTTGCCTCTGTTGCATCCGAGTACACTGGTTTGGTACCTCTGTCCAACTCGTCTGATAATATGTGTATCATAATCTTAAGTGCAGCCAAACCAGCAACATATTGATGCATAATGTTTGTGTTGATCTCCAAGTCTACACTGGTGGCTACACGCATCAGCTCATCAAAGTACATGTCTAGCTCTAGTCGAAATTGGTTCTTTAACATCGCGTCGGTGAGTGTGCCTATGGATGGGATCGCATGTGTGCACACATTGACATCCATGCTTTTGAACACACGTGCATGTGAAGCCTACAAACTAGTGATGATATGCGAGAGTTCCTCATAGTTATGGCTCTGACTCTGGATGTGTGCCTTCAATTCAACCGCCTTTGGCTTCATCATCTTTGGAAAATACAATGGGGTTCCTTTGTATCTCATTATCCATGTTTGCATGTGATCGACAACAGTATGCAAATTTGACAAGATGTGTGCTCTCCAAGCACAGCATTGCTGCTAACCGTTGAGATGGACAACTCATTTATGCACGGTGACGAATCTGGAATACAACATCCACATGACTGCCTCAAGGGACAATACTTCATCTAGTATCACTCTCTTCAACTTTTCTCTAGGGCATGATGTAACCTGTTCTCCTCCCTGTTTGGTTGTTTGTAACTCCTTAGCCATGCGGTCATTCTCAGCTATCAAGAATTGAACACTCGAGCTGGTGGCTTCAACATATGCTCTGGTAGCACTGACCAATATTGTTGGATGCCTGCAAACATCGGATACAATCACTCATTCTTCAAACTGCACAGGAGATGTGTGAACATCCAGAGTGGGCAGTTTGCACGACTGCACAACTCTGTGTTGTGACTCATCAAAATAGACATTGTGCATCTTTGCCTCTGGATTGTCTCTAAGGATCTTTGTGTCTCCTTGATCGCTTAAGACTTTCTCTACTTCCGGATCTATTGAAGTCATTAGGGTGACCTCTTGGTTCTAAGGCATGAGGTTAATATACTGATATGAATCTGGCTGAACCATATTCGTGTCCATCTACTCTATCATATGTTCAATCTCTTGAGCTAAGTCTGGCTCCTACAACTACTCGCCCTGTCTGCTCTGTGCTAGCTACTCGGATGAGTTTATAACTTGTATGGGCGTAGTTTCATCAATTTGTGCATGTTGCGCCTCCTGTTGTACATGTTTCTGTTGTGATTCCTTCTCTCTTCTGCGCAACTCTTGTTCTTCTCGGAGTTGTCACTTCAACTCATACAACTCCTTTTATGTTTCCTCCATCCTTTGTTTCTCTCTTAGCCTTTGCGCAATCCTCTTGTCGCGTTGTCGACTCTTAGCCTCAATCTCTAAAGCTTCTTTCAACACAAGTTGATCTTCTTTGAGCTTGCAACTTTGTTCTGCCTATGCACTGTCAACAACCTTTCTCTTGCCTTTGTCACGAGAAGTTCTGCTACCCTCTATTGCTGCTCATGATGTTTCTCTCTGAGATGTTGCTTCCCTCTGCTTTTCTAACCACTGTGTAGTTGTGCCGACCGGTTCATTGAACCTAGAGAAGTGATAGTAGTATCTCCATGGGTCTTCCTCAGGCCAATGACATGCCCTGTGGATCCAAGGAAATTTCACTCTTGCACAGTGCTCCTTCACCAAGCAATTCAAGTCATACGGATTGAAACTTCTGGTGTCGAAGGTGAATCTCTTGAACTCCTTCATCTCGGCCTTAGCATGCTTGAGATTTCGTATCTCATACAACCCGCTCCTCAAAGAAAGAGTGGACCAAGGTGCTTTTTTCTTCCTGTGCAGTCTCACTAAAAACCCTATCGAGATGTGATATGACACCTCTTGCATGACAAGCTTGTCCATGGAAATGGTAAAACATGCGGAGCCTTCTCCGCGATGTACATACGTATGAAGGTGCTAAGAGGTGAGGCATACCAATCTATTATGTCGATCAATGCCTCCATTGTCGCCTATGACATGCAAGGTGAATCCTGCTCAAATATCATTTCGTACACTAGGGTGACAAATACCAATTAATAAAACACCAAAGGCACGATCCCACTTGACTTCCCCACTCCTTCCACTTATGCCTCCCCTTGAAATGAATGTCAATCACCCATCATAATTGCCACCCACTTAATATATGCCATAACTCTCCCTCCCTCCAATCCTCAAATTAATTTGAGGAGACAACTTGGCAATGAGCAATAAATAATATAAGAATAAAATATTAATATTTAATCATGCTAGTCAATGTTATGGAATCACAAGAATTCATTCAACTAAATATTAAATAATCAATGTTTAAATATAACGTAATAATTATAAATCATAATTTAATAATTATAAGTGGTGATTGAGAGTTAAGTAACCACTAATCAAACTTAACTATTAAGCAAGCTCAATAAGCTTAATCATTAATGGGGTTTAATCCTATTAACTATTAAGCAAGCTTAAGGTTAACCTAAGTTTGATTGTTAGTCGAGCTTAAAGTTAGTCTTAACTTATTCACTAATCAAGCTTAATTATTAATTAATTGTCTAGCATAATAAGCTAGAAGATACTAGCACGTTCTTGTTAGCTTGGATATATAGCTAGCATAAGCATACCTCTTATGTATACTAATAATACATATCAGAATCAAGCACATAGAACAATCATTCATTTGGTTGGTTATTAACACAATGTAAGATAATAGGATTAAGTAGGGACATTACAATTTTGTTGTGCAAGTCGAATTGGTTTATATTTTAGCAATGGTTTTTTTTGTTCTACTCAAAACCAAGAAATACTTCTAATATTCTAAATTAGGGTTAACCACCTCTCTACAAATTGTTATCTTTTTATATTCCAATTGATTTTGCAAAATAACATTAACATCTTTCTATATTTCTCAATGATTTACAAAGATTAAACATCTTTATATCATCCTTACTTGCCTACTATTAATTTTGCCCACTATTGATTTTTATTTATCTTTAAAATACTTTTAAAGAATAATTTATATTATTTTTAAAATATTAAATATATAAATAATTAATAGTAATAAATAATAACCAAAATTTAAAAAGATATATTAAATAAGAGTTTTAACAGTTATATAATTAATTTTTTTCGTGAAATATTTTTATAACTCGGTGTTTAGAAATAAATATTAATTAACTCTTAAAAAAATAAAACTATTATTATAAAACTCCAAACGTGAAGAAATTGATATCACTAGTAAAAGTAAAACCGAGTTCCAATACGCAGTGAATCAAATCTCTGAAAAAATATTAATTAAATAAATCTACAAAATTTAAAACCATTGATATAAAAATCCTAAAATTTAGACATTAATATCGCTAGTCAATGTAAACCAAATTCCAAACCCGCAGTGAAGCAAATCAAGCCACAGAAGTTAAGTCGATTCTCCTCCCATAAAGAACGTGGACTCCCATAATGAAACCCCGTTGAAGATGACAACCGACCTTTCGACGATGGAGTGGTGGGCTTAGCCACACACTTGAAAGGGGAGTTGTCTAACGAGCAGAGGAATTGTTTGAATCATTAAAAGTCATTGGAATGTAGGTAAAAAAAATTTAAAAAATTTTGTAGTGGCAATGTTTGAATCGTGTTTTTGATAGTGGAAATGGATTCAGCACCATCAAAAACGTGTAAGACACCTAAGATTTTGAAGTTTAACAATTATAACTTGTATTTACAAAAATCCTTACTAGATTTTCTCTAAATATACCCGAAATTTCCATAATTTTTTGAACAACTCCTCGTTAAACTATACACTTGAAAAATAAGTGTACAAAATTTTCAGATAATATTTTTGAAAGGTAAAATTTTGCATTAAGAAGGTTTGAATCGAGTTTTTATCGTTAAAATGGTTCAAGACGATGGATTGGTGGGGCCGGGCCACACAATTGAAGGGTAAGTGTACGAATTTTTTTGATAAGTTTTTTGATAGGTAAAAGATTGCAGTAAAAAAGCTTAAATTGAGTTTCTATTGTTAAAATAGATTCATCAAAATTTCTGGACATTCAAAATTTCAAATTTGACCATAATTTTCTGGACAAATTTGAAGACTGAATAAAATACGACAAACCAATTCCTCCTGAAAAAAAAAAGACAAACCAATCCGCGAAATCAATCTCCTTTATTACGGCGAGATGACAAGCGACCTTTCGACGAAGGTGTGGTGGGCCGCGCCCCATAGATAAAAGGAATCCGAGGGAATTCAATAACCGATTTTCTATCTTGTTTTTGAAACTTTCCCCATAGAAAGAAATCAATATACTCATTTCTTTTACGTTGCCTACCAATTTCCTTTCGTGATTGCCGTTGGGATCCCTCTATTTTTTTACCCATAGGCTTTAGAGGACATTTGTTTTCTTTTTCTAAATCAAGAATACAATATTGAGGTGTTTTTTTGTGTTAGATAATTGAATTCTTAACTTTTCAATAACAAAAATATTATTAGATTAAAAAATTAAACTATTAATTTTTCAATAGAAAAAATGTTATTAGATCAAATCAATTGAGTTAAATTATACATTTTACTTATAAAAAATATTATATTTTTTTCAATTAATTATATAAATTGCAATAAAAATTATTTAAATTTTACAAAATATTACTAAATTTTTATTATTAAATTTATATTTTATTATTTTTAAATTCAAACTATTATTTAATTACTTAAAAAAGATATTAGCATTATTTACTTTTCATTTCCAAACTCCTCAAAACCTCAATTTTTCCTATAAAACATAACATCCTGTTGTCATTCTAAAGAAATGTATGTGAACGCAGATACATTTTTCTCATATATTTAATTTTGACAATGGGTAAGGAGCACATATCATGGAATTTGATTTGTAAAATATTTTAATAGAACATTAATTTTATTATTAAATTAATATTGTATGATTTATGATTAGTATTCCTATCAATATTTATATGTATAAAATTGTTGATAAGTTTATTTGTTTTTAAATAATTTGTAAAAGTGTTTAGCCAATTGTATGGATATCGTTGGTTGTGGAGAAAAGCCAAATCGTTAACAGGATTTCTCTAAAAATTTTGTATTTTTCTAGGTGGTAGGCCTCATAGTCTTATACTGGTCTATTCCTTTTAATAACTTTAGGTATAAAATTACATAAAATGAAAAATTCCTTTTAATAACTTTAGGTATAAAATTACATAAAATGAAAAGCGTTAAGTCTAGTGTAGGGTGTTTAATATTGGAAAGTAACGTGATGTTGAAATGAAATATACTGAGAAATTATAGGTTTTGTTAGCGGATTTTGAGGTATTGTTCGATGCTCATCTTTAATATTGCCTATGTGTTTAGATGCATTACAAATGTGGCCTCATTTTTTATTCCTGAGATTAGGAGAGTTTTTAAAACCTAACATCTGGGCAGATGGCAGGTGAAGCCAAACCATCCATTTATATATGTGATTTAAAAATATATCTAAAATTTAAAATATAATTAAGATTTTTAGTTTTACAAATTATTTTGATGTTTATAATTAAAAATTATATATAATTTTAATAAAATTCGGATTTTTTTTAAATAAAAGAAAAATCTTTTAATTTTTAGATAAAGTATTTAATTAAATAATATAAACAATATTATAATTTTCAATGAATAATGGGTAAAATAGCAAGCAACTTTTTAAAATTATATAAGATGGTTTAAATATTATTGGAGTTTTTAAAAGAGATTTTTAAAGTAAATAAAGATTTTAAAGTAATATAAATTATTATTATTAATGTTATATGTGTGTGTGGGGTATCTTTGCTTGGAGGTTGGGTAGGGTTTAAACATTTATGTAGAAATTTTAAGATTTAAGCTTCTCCTCTTATTTCATATTGAAAAAGAATGTCATCACTAATATATTTTCGCTGATTCCATGATCATTATTATTTGGTTTGATAATATTCAAAGATGTCACATGCACACACTCGTTTTTATTTTAAAAGATGTTACGTTGGAATGATAATTGGATAAATGCAAGGTAATGGTAAGATGTTCAAGGTTGTGAAGATACTTTTGTAATTGTTACAAAAAGAGAGCCACTTCAAGGCGCTAGTAGAAAACACGCAGAGCTAGGGTTTGTAGCAGGAGATCAGTGTTGGGTACCATGGAGAGGCGAGAGGGGGGGAGTTCCACTCCCTCCTACAATCAGACAATCTCTAATCAATTCAAGAAACCACTGGGGACTGAAATCGAGGATTTAGGAAAAGGGAAACAGGAAAACAGAAGCTCACAGGGGCAAGACGATACACAGGAAGAAGTCAGACGAGAGATGCGAATAGGAGGAGATAATCAGAATGTCGATACCAGAAATCGGATTGGACCATGTAAGCCTAGGGCAACCATCACACCCTGAGTGGTGTTAAGTGATCCAGCGCTACAAGCGCATAAGGAACACATGGCAACTTATGTAGTTATTTGTAAATTCATGGGGTTATGGCCAATGGAGAAGGCCTTAAATGCATGGATAAAGAATCATTGGAAACCTAAGGGGAATATAGATCTGCACCTTGGATCCAAGGGTTTCTTTACTGTAGTTTTTACAAACATAGAGGATAAAGACATGGTGTTTGAAGGAGGGACTTACTTCTATGCTGCTGCAAACCTCTATGTGCGGCCTTGGGTGTTGAATTTCGTACTGGAGCGTGAGACATTCACTTTGGTCCTGGTATGGGTAAGGCTCTATTCCCTACCTCTAGATTATTGGCAGCCAGAATCATTAAAAGCCATAGGAAATAAATTAGGGAATTTTTAAAAAATATCAGAGGCCACAATGCGAGGAAAGTACACCTCCTTTGCCTATATATGCGTTGGGATGGACCATTCTGGAGCTCTACCGGATGAAATAATTCTAGAGGTTTTTGATGAAGAATGGGTGCAAGCGGTGGACTATGAGCATGTCCCTTTCAGATGCCACAAATGCCATGAACACGGGCATCTATTCAGAGACTGCCCCTTAAACAAAATGGAAAGAAGAACTAAAGAAACCTCAAGGAAAGAACATGAAAGCTTTAACAAAGTGTGGAGCAGAGGTAAAGGAGGGAGAAGGAACCAGAAGAAAGTCAGTGAGAAAAAGCAGTTTAGTTAGAATAGGTTCAAGATATTAGAAGAAGAAGAGAAGCACGCTAAAGCGAACCAGATATTGGAGGACAACACTGTAGAGAAGGATAAAGAAGATAGCATGGAGCATTTACCTGAAAACAACCAACAAATGGAGGATCTGTCGAATACTATGGAACTTGAAAAGGACCAAGAAATGACCCTGAGCGAGGTGGGAATAGAGGATCATGAACTACAGGATATTTTGGATAGGAAGCATCTAGATCTGGAAAAGTTCCTGGAGCAAGGAACTATGAAAGGAATGGATTCCCTACCTCAAGAGGAGTTTAATAGGGTGCAACAACTATGCCTATGGAGAACTCAGGAAAAAGGTACGGGGGTCAAAAGAAACCATGATAGTTAGGACAACGAAGGGGTTAAAACAATGAAGTCAACATTGGGACTAGCTCTTAGGAACCCAGGCAGGAAAAGGGGTAGGAAAGAACAGAATGAGTTGCTGATAGAGTGTGGAAAACCCATGGTCAATTCAGGTAAGATGAAAAACCTAACTAGTTACTCATTTACAAATCTTTCTTAATGAAGCTCACAACATGGAATATTAGGGGTCTAGTAAGTAAAAGGAAACAAAGAAATCTTAGTAATAGAATGAAAGAAGAAAAAACAGATATGATTTTCATCCAGGAAACAAAGTGTTCAGTAGACAAATTAAGAGAGATGCATAGGAAATGGCTTATCAAATATGAATATCTAGAAGTTAAAGCAGACAAAGCAACAGGAGGAATTCTCACACTCTGGAACCCTCAGAAACTTGGTATCCTAGATGCTGAAGCATCC
The DNA here is from genome assembly GCA_000404065.3 of Pinus taeda. Lineage (NCBI taxonomy): Eukaryota > Viridiplantae > Streptophyta > Pinopsida > Pinales > Pinaceae > Pinus > Pinus taeda. The sequence goes on from APFE031399219.1 coordinate 167,752, forward strand.
AGGAACTATTTATCAGTGGTCATCCAACCTTTGGGGGACAAGGAATTTTATTTGCTCACAAATGTTTATGGTCCACAAAAACCGGAAGAAAAACTCAGACTTCTAACCTCATTGGAGGAGTTAAGAGGAAGACATCCAGTTATACCATGGATTATGGGAGGAGACTTCAATATGATCAGGTCTCTATCGGAAAAAAAGGGGGGACCAAATCACTAGGCATAGATTCTATAGCATTTCATAATTTCATAAACAACATGAAGCTTGTAGATATAGAGACAAGTAATGGCATCTTTACCTGGAATAATAAGAGGGGAGGAGAGTGGTGGGCTCCAGTATTGCAGCGATAATGCTGCAACTCCTGGAACTCCCTTCTTTACTTTTATCAACCCGGTTGTTCGTAACAAACTTGGAAGCGACGGTGCTGTATGCACAAGTACTAGCTCTTGTCGCAGCTGTCACTTGGTTAGCTGGCACAAGTCCGCTAGGGCTTTAGCCAACTTCTATAAGTTCTTAGAAGAAGCTTGTAAATGATGGATGAAAGCTAACTCAAAGGGGAGCTAATCTACTTGCAGAAAGAAACTGAAAGCCAAAGAGGAATGCAAACCCTAGCAAACCCTAATTCTACCAGCTAGTTCTATTGATGCAACAATGAGAATACAAACTGCTGAATGAGATGCCATTGACTTCAAAAAGGGAAAATGCACATGTCTTAGACTACTTTTGTTCTAGAAAGCATCTTTTTGTATTTTCTTGATTAAGTGTCGATTTTCACATGCATATGCTTGAACTGTGCTTCATTATGAAGGAGTGGATCAAGGAAGAGGAACGCTTGGAAATAGTTGGAGAGGCTCAGAGAGGGTCTAAGGAGTCCCTAACACTCTTCCCCAGAGTCTCACAAGGTTTGGCTATCAGGAAACCTCACTTGTGAGCTTCTACAGGAAGTTTGCAGGGGTTCTACAGGAAACTTCAAAATTTCTACAGGAAACTTCAGAACTTCTACAGGAAACTTGGAAGTCGGTTTTTAGGAGGTGGATGAGTGAGGGAAGGTGCATGGATGGATCTAGAGGTAGGATAGGGGTCTAAACATGGCCTAAGGACTGGTGGGTGGTTCGATGGAGAGGCTGACTTGGCTCGAAGATGGCTAAGGCAATGATGAGCATGAAGGTAAGGTTTCGTAGACACAAAGGATAGATGGGAAAAGGGCAGCTTAGCTATGAGACAGAACAGGAGGCTTAGATGATGCTTTGGGAGGATGGATGAAGGAAGAGGATACCCTGCACGGTGGGACTTGATCAATTCTACAAAGACCTGCAAATGATCAAATCCTAAACTAATCTATCCTATCCATCAATCAACATAAATGAGCAGCACTTTATTTGGGAAGAAAACCTTGTACACCATCTATGTAAGGAAACATTTCAGATGTCCAAACCCATGACTAATCTCTGCAACTAAAACAAGCACACTAAAAGATTGCTTAAGCAGCAAACTAGTGTTTTTGTGAGGCAGCATTGTTTCCTCAATTTCAGCCCCAAATCCAATAAGGCCGAGGTGAAACCAAGAGTGTAGTTGTCTCTTTTTCTTGGAGATCTTGTTGTTATTATTCTACCAAAACATCTAAACCAAAGTCATGCATAAACAGTAATCTATTCCAGCATCACAACGAAATCTACTTAACAGCAATGTGCTCAAATGCATAAAAGAGAAAAACAGTGATACGTAAAGGGAAAAGAAATAATACAGAAAGGAGGTCCTAGGCTCTCAGGTTGGGCCCAACCCTGAGAGCTTTGGCTCCTAAGAAAAAATCAGATTTGCTAGGAAACCAAACTGATTCTCATTATTCAAAAAGATTCATAACAGTTATGCCAACAATGGCTACAAAGGAACAAAATAAAGTTGCTGCAGCACTGAAGTGCAAAGTACACAATAGGTTCAAAAGTCTTTTCACGAAGGCTGAGGCCTCAACACTTATAGATAACGAGGGACCTAGATGGCCTCCTCAATCTGTGGAACTCGGCTGTCAAACTATGAGTCAAACAGTCCCTTTCTAAATGCTGATTGGCTGCCTTCTAGATTCGGCTTGGTGGTCTTTGGAGCTCGGAGCTGACGGTGAGAATCCCGAGGAAGGGTCATTGAATGCCGTAGACATCCCTCCTTCCAGTCCTAACTTCAGGCTTGGCTGCCTTATAGCTCATGATTGCTTTGACTTTGCTCCAATATACGTCAAAAACCTGAAATAGACACATGTTAACCACCTAGGAAAAGTAACTTCCCCTATTCGTACCAAAGACACAAACATACTAAGAATAATGCATAAACTATAGAAAATGACAGATTTGAACAAGCGCTGAACAATGAAAATGAGGCCAAATGAGCCTAAATTGTTACCAATTTTGGGGCTCATCATCACCCACCTGCTAAAAGGGTTTCTCATCCCTGAGCAACTAGTCCAGCTCCTCATCTTTCATCGCTTTGATGGCCACTCTCACATCCCAGGCTTCTGAAGTAGTGTCCTCAACACTGTCATGAAATCCAGCCTTCCTCTCCACTTCTTCCCATTGCTTATGCTCCTCCTCTTCTGAACCTCCCTCTAATAATCCCAACAGCAAGGATGGACTTAGCTTGAGGCCTATCCAACTAGCTTGGAGGTTATGCAGAAACTTCTTGTAGAGAGGTACCATGCCAAAGCCTCCCTCATCCGAGTTGGAGTGTGATATTCTCGAATCTTGAGGCTGTGGGACAATGTGTTCCACCTACGAGTGCAAGCATGAACACAATTGTCCCCAAGTAACCTCTCCATATCCTCGAAGTGTGCTATGGCCTGGGCCTGACGATCCATGTAGTCTAGTAATCCCTGGGAATTGGTTGCCAAGTGCTGGTGAGTGGATATCAGTGCTGTGGGGTCCCCTGGCTCTGCTCTAATCAACAGTGGGTCATGTAACTCCCGGTCCATGATATTCCTGACCTCAATTGCTCTCTTCTCTTCGTGGGTTAACCATGAGGTCATTGCCATCAGCTGCATGTCCCCTACTGATGTGTTGGGGTCCCACGAAGTGATGTTTGGAAGGGCCAAGTTATGGAGGTAAAACTCTGAGAGCTTGGCCTTATCTTCCAAGGAGCTGGTGTTACATAAATCTGTGAATTGCTGGGGGTTCTGGATATGAGAGATGACCCTCTGTGCCAATGTATTAATTTGGAACTGCAGCCACTGGTCCTGGAGGTACAGGCCATAAGATTTGGCCGACTGCCTACATTGAAGTGCTTCTATTGCCCAACTGGCCATGCATGCCAGTTGTGCCTCCTTTTCTTGCACCTGTTGCCTTAGTGATTGTATCTCAATATCTGCCTGCATTCCCCTTTCTTGTAGCTGCTGGTTGAATTCCTCAAGATCAACTTGCATCTCTTCTTCCCCCTGAGGCTCTGCTGAGGAATCCTTGGCTGCCATGCCCTTTTCTTTCCCTTGTTCCTGCAACTGAAGCTACTGCCTGGGCAACTCATTTTCTTTTCTCAATTTGGCTTGCTGGGAGCTTTCCACATGCCTTACTCTTGCCAGCTCCCTTTGTGCTTCCTTGAGCCTTTCCTCTAGAGACCCAATATCTGCTACTCCCTTAGATTTAGCTATCCTCATCCACGTGTGGGTTCGTACCCGTTCTTCTTCTAGTGCTAAAAACAGTGGC